>JAYMFT010069015.1:0-14644 GCA_038088735.1 Panulirus argus
ATAGATAGATAGATAGATAGATAGATAGATAGATAGATAGATAGATAGACAGATAGACAGATAGATAGATAGATAGATAAATAGATCGACAGCTAGATACATAGACTGATAGAGAGATAGATAGACAGATAATGCATGTATATCTCTGTGAAGTGCTCTTAACATCAACCATCATCAGTCATCAAACATCAGCATAATCATCTTATTATCCTAATATCAATAAATTAGAAACCTATATCAGTATCTTCCCTACACTATTTGCTAGTTCCGGAGGCTTTCTTCTACCAGAGAAGTCTTCCGTGTTAAGGACCTGATCAACAAGGCTGTTACAAATGGTCTGGTGCACTTTGAAGGAAACTGTTCGGCTGACAATATGAAGATGCCTTTCCATGGCGTTCCTTGTGTGCTCGTTGCAGGTTACGGACGTCGGCTCGACATTTCTGCCATTTTTAACACAAAAGCTTTACAGTTTAGATCTGGTCAGAGGATTGGCACTGTTTTCCAAACATGTATTATACGATAACTGGACTCTATGCTCCAATGACGAAAGGTTCAGAGCTTTGAGTCTGTTCCATTTATTCTTAAGTTTTGCCGAATCGATCCGGACGTGAATAATTTTTGGACATAACGGTAGTTCTTCATTAGGGAGCAAACAAGTGTTTTCACTGGTGTCGTCAGTGGTGTTCCTTCACTCGTTCTTAACCTACCATCAGCGTATATTAGACAGTTCCTACTTTGTTCTTCAAAGGTGACGTCATCTGACAACACTGCTCTATCTCTGATGTATCTTTCATGTTATGAGCAGTCCCGTTAGCATGTGGTGTTCAGTGCCAAACGACTTCATAATTCCACCCATGTCAGTTGGAGCAATAGGAGTTTCTTTTCTTCTGTCCTTTTGGACAACATGCCAATTGGAAGACGTGGTTATCTTCGGTGGGTTGTCGGTTTTTTTCTGCCGATGAAATTGCCACAGTAAGTCCGATGTTGCCCGCACAAGATGAAACATACGTACATTGTGTGTTATCAGAGTACGATCTAAGTATGAATTATTCAAGTATGGGGGACCGAGCTCTTAACAACGTAGACATTCGATTTCATACAGGTGTCCGATGTTCGACAGGATCTGCCTGTCAGAAAATATTATAAATGCAGCGTCTTGATTTGCCAGCAAGCTTCTTTTTTGTCTATACTCAGCGTTATCACTTTATGGAACTGTTTATCAGAAACCTTCGCGGACGCTGTATGCTGTATCTGTAACGTAAACATTAGTTCTGAAAGAAATTATCAGAAAGCTCATAATCCGTGCTGGTTAAGATTGCGTAAGACGTTTTATTCTATATACTCGGCCATCTATGACTTTAGCACTCATTTGGAAACCTTTATTAAAACCTTTAGGGCATACGATGTTAGTTTAATTAGTTTTCCTCCTTCCCATGCGCACAGGAGCCATCTCAACATTCATTCTTAATCCACTGGTTTAAGATGATGTGTCAAATATTTTCCTCCAAACGGTTCTGAAAAAATGTTCAGCACTTTTTTCACTGCTCTGTCAAGACTTTGGTCCTGGAATAAAATGCATGATAAGTTGGTGGCTGTGAGTACTGTATGTGAAGATTTCTTTTGTGTCTTTAAATCTTAGCTGCTCATCAGCCTAGCATATACTCATTCGTATTGCTTTCTCAATATTTTGCAGATTTCTTGAATGTTATACACGTAGGAACCGTCTTCTGTACACAGTGGAACAATGCTGAATGTAGTCTTGGATTTTCTCTTTGTATTGGGAACGTAAGGATTTTGGATGTTGGCGGCGTTTTCAATAGCTCTGTTTGCTCTTTGTTCCTCGTCCTCCTGACTTTTTTTTTAGACGACACATTTCTTTTTTTTTTTTGTGAATTTGATTTCAAGTTCTTGGATTTGCCTTCTCGGCAAAAGACGTCCACTGGCTGGCCAGTATGTTCTTATTCACAGACGTTTGTTTTTGAAACTAATTTCACGAGGGACAGTTGACCCTTAGTGATGCTAAGGGAGAACTTATTACATAAAATATCTAAATATAGATCATCGATATGTATTCTGCTTGAATAATCATATCAAACATTCTTATAAATATGTTTTACGTGTGATTACTATTATGGGAGAGTTTTAGACTCATGTTGCCCTGTCTTTTAATCTTGTATATATAACGTGTCTTTACTCTTACGTGCACACACCACACACACACAAAAAAAAAAAAAACACTCACACACACACAATATACACACACACACACACCAGATTAAATTAGGTGCCCATTTATCGATTAACCACAGGGGAAGGATGAAAAGGTGATTTGGCTGTGCGCCGAATGTCACGCCTAGGATTCTAACCTTGGGGGAGGGAAAGGTGTGTGTGTGTGTGTGTGCGTTGAGCATAGTCTGTGACGCAAACTACTACACCGCAGAACCCGAATGTACGTATCATTATTATTACAATCATTATCATTATAATCCTCATCATTATACGACCCTAAGACCCCTTTCACAATGGGATCCTACGGTTGTAACCCCAGGATTGCTCATCCAGGGCTCCTGCAGCTCTAATGTTGTGCTAGAGGAGTCAGTAGCAGTGACAGGATGGACTCCTTTGAAATCAAAAGTTTTTAGACGAGACTTGCATACTCGAGGTGTAATCTCGAGCACGCAGAGTCCGGCACAATATACAAACATATTTAAGTGCACACGGCGCCACAGGATGCTCACAAAAAGTCGATTTAATGTGTCAGGAGCAGACGTGTCGCCATAAGAGGTGGCAGGCTGTTGACAAGCGACGACTCCTTCAAGAGGAACCTTTGTCTGCGCCAAGAAACTCGCCTCCGCCCACAAGAATATTTGTTCCTGTAGCGAACTCTGAATCTGGTGGAGTTATCCTCAAAATATTTTCTCTCCGTCGGAAATCTTTCTGTGTATCACAGGACTGTGTATTTTTCTTAAAGTATTTTGCAGCTGAGAGTATGGTACCTTTTTGAATATCTATATCGTGGTATCACAATTTGTTTGGATCACTAAACTTTCACTGGATCCATACGCTGGAAATATAATATCCTCCTAAAATACCACACAGTTAAAAAGAGACATGGAAGACATATGAACACAATCGGTGTTCCCAAGCTGTCCCCAGCCTCTTCAATAATTCCTGGCCTGGTGGGCGCAGGATCCCTCAGGAGCACACAGGATCGTGCTGGCGTCTGGTGTGACGCTGTCACGTTGAAATATTGCGTCATATTTTTGTAACAGTGCGTCGTCGTTTACAGTGACCACTACTTCTCTTCTCAGGACATGGAGGCGTATCTTCCTCACAAGGTCACACTTTGATTTTGTAATCTATGAATGAAGATGGGATGATTCGTCAATGGCATAACATTTCTCAGTAATGGTGCGTCTTTCGACACTCACTCACAATTTACTCAGACAGATGTTGATGAAACTTTCATTACACCATTTACATGATGGTAACCTCTTCTCTGAGCCAAATCTGTATTTCAAAGCACCTCTTGATAACATCAGTAGTTCTTTAGGACTACCAATCAGTATCTTATGGCTTTACTCAGCCTGTCACGTCCAGGCCATAACGTAGTGCCCGAACAACATTCTTTTGAGGCCTGTGATAGCGCGATCCTACAAACACCAACCATAGTGCCGCCTCCTGTGTCATTTAGTGTCAAGACCATCCAAGACTAACGTGAAGAAACCAAACCTCCAGACGCTCTTACGAGATCCAGACAGACTTGAGTCCTTGCTCGACAGAATATGAAGTAAACGTAGACTAACTCCAGTTAGATCAGTCATTTGATACTACACAGGTTAAGGAGGAGTTAATAAGAACAACTTGTCTTTTAATGATCCTGAAAACAAAAGAAATATAGAGGTGTTCCTGTTTCTAACATCTTCATACTCTTTACTCACAGAATTAACAAAAAAAGGAAAGAAACATGGAGAAGTAATGCAAGCAGTTTACAAAAGAGGTGGATAACTTTACGTTGTTACGGTAAGGAAATCAAGGAATATGATATTCAGGAACAGAATTAAAAATGGTCAATAGGATCTGGCAACAACCTCAATCAATCAATCACGTGTAATACCTTAAACAGAAAGGATAAACACACGTGACATACGAAACTGACAGATCCAGCACTTTGGTACGTAGTTTCCTTTAAAACGTTAGTACTTGAATCAGACTTTGGGAGGAGGAAACGTTTAGTTTATTGCGACTTCTTAACAAATGACGTTTTGCAGGCAAGAGAAATATATGATACAGGCAATAGCAGAATGGGTAACAGAAACAAAAGTTGTTCGGCTTGTAAGCGCCATTCAGTGCACAGATGAAAGATGAGACAGAAACCTTGTCCACAGGTTAGCATGTAATGCAGCAAGCCATCTTCCAGCTATAGCATCTCAGTGGTTAGACATTCCAGATAAGGACGGTCCTCACATCCAAATGTTTAAGTACTTTGCTTTACGCAGACAGATGGCCTTCCTGGAGTTAAGATTCAAAAGCAAGTCATCATAATGTTTCTGAAGAAAATGGTATACCAGTAAGAATAAATTGCCTAAAAACAGCTATGATATTCAAGAATGGATGATTTCTTCCTTTACAACGGTGAAATATTCGAAATACTTACGTATGGCTCAATAAAATTATGTCACAGAATGAGATGTATTTATGGGATCAGTCGGTTGGTTGTAGGGTGGACAGACTTAGGACCTGCCTAGCATGGACCAATGGGCCTCTTGCAGTGTCCTCACTTCTTACGTTCTTATGAGATCTTCAATTTACTCTCTTTTTCACTAAAGGGGAAGGGGAGGGAGGGGGAGGGGGATGAAGTGAAAATTAAGTCGTGATTTTAAGAGAGATTACACATGAGCCTGTCTAGGCGGTATTGTGAAACATATATTCGACATCGAGGTCAGTCGATTCTTGCGAAGGAGCAGACATTATGAGGCCTGTGAGGACGCCATCATCCTCCCCATCCACAAAAGGCTCGTCCATCCAAATCCCTTCCCAACTCTCTCTCTCTCTCTCTCTCTCTCTCTCTCTCTCCCTCTCTAACCTTCCCCTTACCCCTTACCTTTTTTTTTTTGCATTGTTTCCCCTCACTCTTCACCCTCTCCCCTCTCACTTCCTCTCCATCCCTTGCCTTCCCCTCCACAGCACCCTTGGTTCCTCAACAATATATGTGGAGTATAAAAATGAAGAGGATTTTCTGGCCCTTAAAAGTACTCTGATTAAAACAATCATCAGAGTCTCTACGTGATATATATGATAATGAGAGTTTCTGTTAGCCGACCTGCCGACGGAGTTTTGCTTAATGGGACACCAGCGTATAAAGAGAGACGCCCACCTGATGATGGTCCGCAAGTACAGAGAAAGAGACTCTCTGTTTTCCATTTTCACTTCCTGGACCAGATACCACACGGGCGAGAGAAACGGCAAAGCAAAGGAAGGCAGTTTAGTTTATACGGGTCTGCTGAGTTACCTACGCACGCAGGAGGCTGATTTGAGACCAACGAGACCTCACTAATGTTTTCTTGATGCATAAACCACACATGCTAAAGCACTGATCATGGCGTTCTAAGTTCCCCAAGTCCCAGATATTAATAGTCATGCCACCTGTGTTTGGTCATCAGCACTAACCACACCGGTGTATGGTAACGAGTTTTACCGACCATGTGTGCGAAGTAGGGCAGTTCTGGCAGGTACATAACGCTATTGAGTGCAATACTCAGGTCAGGTTTCAATCTAATACTGGTAGAGTGGGTGGTATACACTATGAACACTATTGCAATAAGAAAGTCACAGTGAAAATCACAATGTCACAAGAATGGCTCTTAACGATCCATTTTCATAATTGGGACAACAACGGCCACCCTTCAACATACTGAAATGAAGACTGTCAAGAGCTGACCACACATGATCAGGGTATTACTGTAAAATGGCGGAAGGTAAAAGTATTTCCAAACACCTACACAGAATTTTTATATACTCTAAATGATCTTTCCCATTACGTTTCCAGTGATCACAACACATTCATAAAGAGCGTGGAGGAAGCCAGGTGACGCGAACTCATAAAATCAAATAATGTGAAGTGAAGCGAAGCGGTCTACATAAACCTGACCTTGGTGTGTCGCAGGCAACGCCAGGGAAGACAGAGCAGCGTGTTCACCCTCCTCTCCCCTCCCCGTCTTACACACCGAGGAAACACTCAGGCTGATGAACATGATTGCTCCCTCCCACTCCTGTTCACTGTCACCTTAGTGCAGGCCAACATTACCACGGAGATTTGCCACCCAGCCATATACTTGATTGGATACTATAATGAAGACGAGGGTAATGGCCCTGCTTGTGCGGGTCAAAAGAAATTTCCTCGTGCGTGCATGTAATATCTACATGTTTTAACCATATTCAAGAGAGAGATACTGTACAATGGAAGCGAAAATGATCACGGTATATCTCTTTCTTGAATCCAAGGTTTTCAGTCGGTGATCTTGCGCATCTCTACAGGACCTGCACGCGCTGGGGAAGACAGTACGGCTTCCTTTATGGCTCTGTCCTCTTGCGAGCGTGGACGAAGCTGCCTCACTAACTACTGGTCTCCTGGACAGATAAATCAATCTTTAAACTCACGTACATCGCTGATGGCAGCTCACCTACTGCCTGCGCATCCCTCAGCCTGGCTACTGGGACAGGTGTCTGCCAGGAGGACTGTTCATATCAAGACTGCCATGTAGTCCTTCCATCACTGTTAGTCCGTCATTCGACTGACAAGTTTGTTTCATAAACATATCAATTCCAAGTCTCTGCGTGTGTGTGTGTGTGTGTGTGTGTGTGTGTGTGTGTGTGTGCCTGTTATGACAAGTGGCAGTGAAAGCATTTCAGCGTCCTTCTCTACGTCCTCCTGTATCCGCCATTCTCCATTTCACTCCCTGTCCTCCATCTCCCGTCATTCTCGTCTCTTCTCTGTCCTCTTCCCTTTCCCTCATCCAGCTGGTAGCCAGTAAGTAGCTACGCCGCAGCGTCTGGTCCTCACCACACGATTCATGATGAAGGTCGCGCTGCGAACTCATTAATACTAGATACTTTTATTGGAAACAAGCCTAATATGAAGTATATATAGAGGGAGCCCAGGCGGGTCCGCAGCTTCAGAAATGAACCAGAGAGGATATTACCGCACCCGGCAAATCCGAGATAAAATGTCCTCCTTATTTCCTTTTATTCTCATAACTAGAGCAGATTGCTAAGACACTGACTTTTAAAGACAGAACGACTGTTTTCCTTTTACTATCTTCAAATGACCCAGTCTTGAAGTGGATTGTAACCCCAAGGACGACATGAAATCCGTTAGCAGTATGAGAAAGTTAGCCAAATAAATATTTTCTGGCAATATGAATATTTCGAAATTTTCCATCATGAAGCTTCAGACAAAGATCTAATGTAATGAAGATGTATCCCGCATTACTTACGTCCATGCAAGAAGTTTTATCAACATTTCCCGGTGTCGCTCCGTAAAGCCTACCTCACTGACAGCAAGCTGACGCTGAGGCAGCATCACTCTTCCGGCCAGCGTCAGACACCCGGTCCATTCATTAATCAGTTATCTTATATAGCAATTGAGATTAACCTCGTGTGGTCCTATGTGACCGGTAGGTCAGAGGTCAGGTATCGAGTAAGTAGAGGACACTGACCTCCACAGCAGAAGGTGTACACGCGCTAGAATCCCGCCAGTCTACAATACTCTATGATTCTCCAGAAGCCAACCGTAATGGACTTGGCGGCCATGGCTTTAGCGTGTTCCACTCATCTTGTCTCATAGATAACCAGGAAACAGTGCAGTCTGTCAGTCAGGTAGTCAACAAGCCTTAGCTGACGAAGTGAGTTTGACTCTTTCCTCTGCCGAGAATGGTCTCCTTGGAGATCGTCAAATGCCATCTTCTGTCGTAGGTCCTGCGCGATGCCGGTTATACCTCTTCCTCTCCAACACAAACCACTAACCTCCGTCGACTTTTTGAACGAGGAAACCTCAAACGCCTCCCATCTGCCGAACCAGCAGCAATGAAAGGGACGTCAGTAACTCCTTCTCTCTTTTGCTGCACAGCTTTCGGGACCGTGGCACACGACCACCTCCGTAGCAGCAGCGCGAGATCCAGAGTGTAGGGGACAAAGATTGCTGTCCGGCTAAGAGGGGAGGGAGCGGGGGAATCGAAGTCCTCCCCTTCTGTACTACTTTTCCAAAGAAAGAACATAGAAAGGAGCCAAGCGAGGTTTTTCTTCCTCTAAGGCTCATTCATCTCTCCTTAACGCCACCTTGCTAACGTGGGAAATGGCGAACATGTATTAAAGAGGAAAGATAAGTTCTTGAAGATCACAACATATCTACCACTGATGAGCTTCCTACTTTTTTCTTCAGCACTTCTGACGGCCGCTTTAATCTTTATTGGGACACAAAGTTCACAACAATGAAGAGATGCAACTGTGACGCAGTATCTTGGACATCCTATCCAATCTTTAGACGAGAAAATACCTACGTCTAATGCTCTTGGACGTCTGGATGTGTCTTCATCATGGTGGTTGGTTAATGAGCGATGGTTGGTTAGTTGGTTATTTGGGCCTACTGACTGACATTAAAGTAGCGAACGTCCAATTATGAAAGCAATCGAAGATTCGTGAATACCTACAATAATTATATAATCAGCTCTCACTTCAAATCTTCGTCAGGCTATGAATATTTGTAGGTCACTCTGGCTCTTTTGAGTGAGCAGGGATCCTGGGTCATGTTGGATTTTATAATCATCAGGCAGCTGATCTTGGTGTTCTTAGAACAGTTGACCAACTTGATCGTCAGCGATGACACTTGTGACATTCTCACAGATCATCTGACTATGTCCTCGCTCATCAGTTTCACAGGTATGAGACATATGGTGACGGAAGTGGAGTCTGATTTTAGTGCCTTTCTCGGTATTGGAGACCGATAAATTGCTAAAGACTGAGTCAAGATACTTCTTCATCTAGGCTTGTACATCGTTTTTGTTATATCAGTTGTGTCGTAGTCGTTGAAATTCCTGGAGAAGGGTTTCCATGCTTGAGCTGTTCTTAAAGGCTTTCTTAATGAAGGACTGTGTATCATTCACTCTGTAGCAGTCTGGACATTCTGTAAACTGAAATAACTCTCAGTCAAGGGTAGTTAGGGAGCGCGGAATATACTTCGCAGCCAATATGAAGACACCATTTGGGATCCCAGGCAGGCTACTATTTTTTTCTTTTGCACTTTCTTTTCATTCATATTTGAAACTTGACGAGAACCTCTGTCCATGACATGAGCCTTTCTCATGGAGGACATCTAGGCCCACATATACGGTCACCGAGCTTAGTAACTCCTGATGCATCAAGTCTTAAATCTGGTTCCCCACAAGTTAAGGCTCGCACAAGTAGAAGCTTTGGTACTAAAATACGTCACGCTTGCTCCTAGAACCTATCTAGAAGGATTCAAGGAAATAAATGAGTAAATGCATCGAACTTACAATGAAGGGACCCACTGAAGCTGTTCTTGAATCTGGTAATGAGTATTTCTTGAAACCTAAAAGATCAAAATAGTCTGACAAAATCTCGCACAAGATCTATCACGACGCACCTCATAAGAGATGAAAGCCTTTCCAAACTGTAAACACTTGACGGGATGTTTTCACAGGCTGCGTGGATCAGCGATCCTCCAACTTCAATTTACGCTCAATTGTTGTTGTGTGGAAGTCTCTCAATTTACTTTTAATTACGATTTTACGTTGTAAGAATAGTACAAATGAATCAACAGTGGCCAGATTTGTATCATCTTAAAGTTTTAACTGACTGAAGAAATGATATATATATATATATATATATATATATATATATATATAAACAGCGGAACGTCGGCTCCTCAAAAGATCTCTTAATTATAAAGATCCACTTGATGGACAGACGCAGCTCGGACCTTAGGAACAACTGTGGCGTCGTACCATCTGTGACCCACAATATGGCCAGCTGCTGGTGTGATGATGTATCTAAAAGTTACTTTTTCGGTTATGACGAAGGCCAATAAAACGGTGGTGGTCAGACAAGCTGACGCTTACATACGTAGCCATTCATATGAGTGTCCATGCACGCACAGAAACAGCACACAATCTTTGAGGTACACATACAAATTTGTCACATACTCTCTTCCTTACTAAACACCCACACACAAGACACACACTAAACTTTATGCTTACGCTCGGTCACATTCAAGCACAAACAAATGCACACATCAACATCATTTGTCTCTCTAGCGTCACACACACACACACACACACACACACACACACACAAATCAGTGTTGGCAACAGCCGTCCCGATTGTCTCGTCCTCCAGAATACCCGAAAGAGCTTTCAGAACTGGACCACCGCCAACCACATCCCCACCAGGCACACGAAGCCCAGCCCCATCCACCACGTTCATTCCACTCAGCTTCTCGGTGTCACTTCGGAAGAAATCGTCTCTACGCTCTTCGTCGACTCAAGATATCAGAGGTCAGTAAAAATTAAAGTACTCTCTTTTTCCCAGACTCACTACTCATCCACCGAATGGTCTTCCCTTTCATCCATCAAACACAGGGGCTTCTGGAGATGCGAAATAAAGTGCATGCAAGATCATCCTCCGTTTATTGTACGTCTCGTATAGAGATAAACCGAGGTGTAAGACTGTGAATGTGGACAGCATACAAATGTTTATACAGTTGCATGTAATGCAGAGCTTCCTCCTCTTACGGTACAAATAGGTACGTACACTTACGTACCCTCTTCCTTCCTGCGTCCTCCTATTTCCGCCTCCACTCTTTCCCCAACATCCTACCTGCACCCCCAGTTTCTACCGGCACTCCTTCCCCATAAATCCTACCTCTGCAACCGTTTCCTCCCTGCATCCTAACTGCAACCCCGCCCCCCCCCCTCGCCACAGTCCCTGCAGCTCCCAGCCGACGGGCAACATTCCGTAGCGTTACAGTCTGACTGTCACTTTGTCTTCCTTCTGGAATGTTCAAAATGAACAATTTCTTTCCCACTGGACGCCAGACTCCACTCCTGTGGATGGCAGGGAGCAGACAGGAGCTAGTTCATCACAACACTCCTCCGCACTACCATGGGTTGATTTTGACAGCCGCCGACGTCACAATTCGCTACGCGTCAAAAATCTCTGTCCTGAGTTTGACATGTCACTGTTCACTTCGAAAATCTGACATGGTACTCATTTTGTAAATCTGAGGCCCATGGGAAGTCTAGGACAACTTTTCCAGTTTTGAGTGATTGTGGCGACTGTGTCCATCCTAAGAGTCTTAGGAAACCTGACAGAGCACTGCTGTGTCCAACACAGACATCTGGCTCCGTCTAAACTTTAACCCAAAATAACACCTTTAGGAATCCCAGGCGGTACTGCCAACTCCAAGATGGAGATATTAACTAGTATTCTTTAATCTGATTTGCGACAACACCTGATCTAAGAGACTCAGAGTTTCATTATAAGTTCAGGGGCTCCAATGTTCGCTTCAGTATTTTGTCAACTGATTTTAAACTGTGTTGCCTATTATAGGCATATAGGATGTTGTCCGCTTTAGGTATAAATTATGCTGCCTGTTTTTAGGTACATACTACATCTCAAATGACATTGAAAATTGCAAAACTTTAATGATCATAACTTGTGTCCATCACTTCAGCTCGCGTTTGCTGAATAAGTTTAACATGAGCGTAGTTGTTCCGTTTGGCAGTGTTGTGTCCGGTTCATATAAATCATTCTAGTTTCAGATCATCTCTTTAGCATAGGTGTATTCATCTCCTACCTATGGCATTCTATTCAACGCGAGTCTAATGAGAAACAGGAACTTACTGTATTCTCTGTCCACAAAGTTATTTCCACTTGCATAAAATGATGTAACGGTCGAGCTGCTCCCGTCACATTTTTTTACCTTAATGAACCAAAAATATTCTCCCTTATTGGGCAATACACTTCTCTGATAACCTGACGATATGATCATGAAGGTAAGCTACTTGAGGCATTATGATAGGATTTGTAAGGCTTTTCTTGATTACAGGAAGCTGGGCTTAGACTAAGTACGTATATACCGTTATACTATTTAAAAAAATTGAAACGTCAGTCATATTATTGACAAGGAAGTAATTTAACTTTACTTTAGGTTTACTTGTGCATATCGCCATTAGCTATATAGTTGAAATATATATCTTAGATGTGATGAGAAAAATAAACCTTAGAGAAGCTTACAAGTAGGCTTATGTGAAAGCATTAAAATTTTAGATTTAAGTAAAGATTTTGTTTTAGTAAGAGACGCCTCCAGCTTTGGAAAAGGAGCTGTACTCTGGCTAAAAGAATTTACCAAGCTGAAGCTTATCAAGTCCACCAGCCGCAACTTGAATAATAGATGGAACAAGACTATACCATGACTCCGAAGGAAATATGATTTAATTTGTTTACTCAGAACTATTGGATATACTTTACAGTGCCGAATCTAAAAGCAATCAGCATTGTCTTCCAATGGACATAAGAGAGCCGTCTCTAAAACAGTAACTTATAAAAAAGAAAAAAAAAATATTAGGTTTAACTTCACAATATGTACCCTGTCTTGCACTTTCTGTGTTTGAGGAAGAGCTCATTTCTCTACACATGGCAGAAATAGTCTTCGATCAAAGCATCTATCCGCTCATGAGCCAGTACGAAAAAGATAATAGCTATGCAAAACTCATCCTAGACGGGAGTTATTTAGAAATCAACTTACTTGAAAATATAATTTTTTCCAAAATTACTAAACTGAAAGTTAAACTCTGTACAGTAGACTTCAGCAAGTTAGATTATTCTTAATCAAACACAAAACACGAATCATTTCATAATACTCCTGCAAGTGCTTACCTTGGTAAAGCGTAGGTTTTGACAAGCATATGTACATTAACGCTGGCTCGATATGCCTTCTGTATTTCTTGTTACGTTAAGAATGATAAAATCTGTGGAATACAGACAAGGGACGAGTCATGGCCAAAGACTCTATAAAGACGTAGAATTTTACCACAGAAAATCTCAATCACAAATCAAACACTGGTCTATCAAATAGCTAGATGGGCCTTTCCCTCACCAATACCGGAACAGATATATGTTAACCTTTCTAGAGTGTTTTTCTGGATACTGTAAGCGGGTCGGCATCCCTAAAAAAAGAAGAAAAAAAGAAATGCAGGTAATTTTGGCAAGGGCACAGGGGGACACAATACTTAACTGACTCACGACGCTAATGGTTTGTGATTATGCCACGGCGACTGAGAATGAAGCCGAAAAATTTTCAGTATCATAGAATTATAAATATTGCAACTGTACATCATCCTGTTAAGAGCTAATCTGGTGGATGGAACAACCAGATAATATTCTACCTAGACACTTCATCGAACACTCTTGCCGCTTATCTAGAACGGAATTTACTTGGTGCAGGGACGTGTTTCACTCGTCCATTTTCTCTCAAACGTTACAGTCACCCACGTGTCTCAGCTCTGCCCTGCCTATCCAAGACCTCTCATTGCACGTAATACTTTTCACACGTTCGTTGCACTCATCCCTATTAGACTCATCTACTTGCAGTCTTGTGCCTATGGCTGGGCTCCTGCCCCTCTTCCACCCACCGGTCCCCAACGGCTTGGTTCCCTGAACCATCGGCAACTCTTCCTCTCTCAGCCCGGCCACAGGCCTGCCTTACGTATCTGCCGTCGTGGTCTCACTAGCTGATTTCTTTGGGGGATTCTCCCCGAATTCAGGTTAAAGTGGCGGCTGAAGGAGGGGTGAAGGACAGATGGAGCAGGTTATTCTGGCACACTCGAGGGACATGAGAGAAAGAAAAAAATGAGAAAAGGGATGAGGTTCATGATGGAGGAGGAGGAGTGGAAAGTGAAGAATGATTCAAGGTGAAAGATAAGGGTTGTAAGAATAACCTGTTTTGCCCCAGCTCGACTGATTCACCTGGAGAATGAAGGGAGTCATTATCATCGATTTGCTGGACACAATTACTTAAACTTTAACTTTAAAAACGTTAATGTGCTTATTCGTAAGCTTATCATACGTGTTACAGATACGTACTTATACGTTCTTTCAGATTACTAAAAAATATCACACGGCATTTTCGGAAACTTTCTACTAGTTATGAGAGAAGTCGCGGTCATAGCTACACTCTATGCCTGGGGTGCTCCCTTCTTCCCTTGTCTACACAGGTTGTAAACATTTCTTACTTGAGTTCATGGAGGGGGAGTCACTGAGTTGGGACGGGATGTTGGACGGGAGGTGGGACGGAACGTTCGACGGGAGGTGGGGCGGGAGGTGGGACAGGAGGTGGTTGAGAGGTGGGACAGGAGGAAGGGCGTGAAGGTAGTGAGCTGAGAGCTGGAACGGGAGGGAGGTAATGTCGAAAGGGAAAACCTCACGCACAGATTTACAGCCACCATGAGCTCGTGGTTGTGTTACTCTGATGTGATCCGTACTAAGTACACGCTCTTGCGTCGGGACCTTTGAAAAGTACACACACACACACACACACACACACACACACACACACATATATATATAT
>JAYMFT010069037.1:0-29004 GCA_038088735.1 Panulirus argus
TTTTTTTTTTTTTTTTTTTTTTTTTTTACTGAACATGATTCCTTTCTCAATTCAGAGTTGTGCATCATATCAGAAAGGAAAATGATTAATATAGTTAAACTTGATAGTTATACAATGCAACTTTTTTCTGTATCCATCTCTGAGTTATTCTTTTCCTTCAGTCTAAACTCAAAGCACCACAATTCAACCCTGTAATAACATAAACTTGTTAGGCTTAGCAGTATTCTCCACTTTGTCTTAGATAACCTACAAAACCAGTATTAAAAATTTTGCTTCACCCAAACTGGAGAATGTTGTAGAGTTCTGATTGTTTTTATGGTGAGCAGGTATTTTATATATGCAAGGGTTTTATTTGTCTTAGTGTGGAGTACTTCACCTATACCCAGATTGGTTCTTCCACCAATTCTTTATTAATGAGAGTGGGATCAACAGCCTTCTGTCTTTTTGATTCTCTTAGTGTTGCCTCTTCAACCATCCCTTTCTGTATGCTGCAATGTTGTGGCCATCTCCTTGTTATACCAGTATTATTTTAGTCAGTTCTCTTCTGAACTATTTGTATGTGTCCTTGCCATCAAGGCTTGGACCTAATACATACGTTATGCTGCTGATTCTCGCAGTTTCTATGTAGAGACTGTCCACTTATGGATTGACTATTTTAGTACATGCCTCTTCCCCTTAACAGCTAAGATATGGAGTTGTGTTCCTCCTTTCATCTTTCACATATCTTATAATCTTTGTAACTTTAAAAGTAAGGTCTAAAAATGCTAGATTTTTTGTCTTAGTTTTCTCTTTCACCTGAGCTGGCTTTTGAGGGGGGCATGTTTTTGCTTGTGCCATGGGTTTGTCACCCAGGGTTCAAGTAAAGAGAGAAATCTGCTCTTATTTGAAAATTTTTCCAAATATGTAAAAAGGATGAGGAATAGAGATATAATCATTCCTGGATAACAGAAAATATAGAAGGCTTAAGGGTTGAAAATGAGAATTATGAAAGAGGAAGATGGAAAAAGAAACAGAATCCTTGCAGAGATTGTAGTAGACATGAAAAAATGAGTGGAACCGAGTTGGAGGCCTTATAACAGAATCCAGAGGAGGAGGACTTAGAAGAAATGTGGTCTGCAACGCAGGTGGAGGGAAAAGGAAAAATGTAGAATAAATGTTACATCAAAATGTTAGGAAAAATATAAATGGCTAAACATACCAGTACCTAAACAGAAGAAAATTGAATGATGATATGAAGTAATATTGGCAAGAATATGAACAATTTATGCCAGAGCAAAACATAAATGAAAAGATATTTGTTTTATACTTATTTGAAATTTCCCGCTTTAACAAGATAGCACCAGAAACAGATGAAGAACAGCATCATTTCTCACATCCGCTCTCTAACTGTCATGTATAATGCTCTGAAACCAGAGCTTCTAACCACAGCCAGGCCATTTTCTTGAGCTTAGACAGGGGCCACCTGGGAGTGGGGCCCCCGCTGCAAGGGAGGGGAGGTGGCAGAGGCCACCAACTTCAGGGATTTTTATTCTGGCTAATGCCAGGCCATTTTTTCAGCTGAGGCAGGGGTTATCCTTGGGGCGTGCCTGGGCAGGGGCCCTGCTGCAGGTGAGGGGAGGCAGCAGGGACTGCTGACTTCAGGGATTTTTCTTCTACTATTCTGTGGTTTTCCCTGACCTTGTCCCAAACACACCACATCCACCACTTCCTTAATCTAACACACATTCAGCATTCATTCAGAATTCTCACTCATCATGTTTTTTCCTGTTCTCTCCCTTTTTCCACTTCCCCATCTGTTCCCCTCTGTCACTCCCATTTTTTCATGTGTTCTCTCCACCTCCTTCCAAGATATTATACTTGATCGCTGTTTCCCGCGTCAGCGAGGTAGCGCCAGGAAACAGACGAAGAAAAAAAAAATACCCCATCCCCCTGCATGCACACATATATACATACATGCACACATATGCACCACACATATGTATATACATATCAAGATATTTCCTTATTTTCTCTGAAGTTCACTGATACTCTCATCTCTCAGTTGCCCTCTTTTTTGGTTTACATACCCTTTTCATGACCTCCTGCCTTGCACTGCTTCCCTGTGGATATTATCCATACACCTCCCTCTTCTCCTTCACTATCTATTTAACTTCCTCATCTCACCACTTGTCACCTTTTGTTATATAGCCAAATCCACATGCCAGACACTTCACCTGCACATGAAAGCTCTGCTTCCCTAAATACCTTCTACCCCCTCTCCCATTCCCCGTGTTTCATTTATCTTCACATCATATCTCGCTTCACCAAATCTCTCCCTGATGTTATTGCAGACGAGCCTCTTTTCAAAACTCACTTACTTTCATTGCTTCTTTCCTCATCACCCAGGTCTTGCTTCCGCCAAGATATGATCAGCCATCCCACCTGCTGCCCATCTCAGCATGTTCACATCCAAGAACCTTTTATTTTCACATCTGTCAGTACATAATCCAATATTTGTCAGTTTCCAATCCCACTTGCCCCAAAAATTGTGTATGCACCTTTTTTCATACCATGTATTCCCAATCACCAATCCCTTTTCAGTAGTCAGTAAGACAAGTTGTTCCTAATTTTCATTTATGTCGGGTACCCCGCTCCAAATTTTCATTTACAAGAGTTACCTTATACTCAAATCACACCATCAGCTGCCACATCACCCACTGTTGCATCCCCTGCTGCAAGGATTTGCTCCTTTGCATCAAAATTTCCAAAACTGTTTCTCAACTCCTGCCAGAAAGTCTGATAAATGTCTTTTGACTTCTACCAAATGATTGACAATCACATTAACTTTCTTAGACATATTTTTTTGTCTTGCAGGAAACACTAATACTTTTTTCTTCTTTTAGCATGTGTAATCAAGAGCAACTAGAGCGGCAGTGGAGTCAGGAAATAGCCACTACTGGTTGTGCTACATGTCCAATAGAAAGCTGCCATCTTAATTTCCCAACTGTCAACAGTATCTCCCTCCATTTTCAGCATTGCTGTAGAAGTCCCAAACCACATGAGTATGTTGTATGTGAATTGTGTAATAAGAAATTTGCTTCTGTTCCTGTGTTAAATGATCATATTTATCATATTCATGAAGAGGATAGGCAAAAGATTCGAATTCGTAATTTAGACAACAGTGTACCTGATTATAGCCTTAGAAGGTGTGTAATCGGTGGTCGAGAAGAAGTAGAAAGACGAAGAGTAACTGACGCACCTCAGATTTTTCACCCTCTCCCTGTGGAGGAAAATGTTAACCTTCAATCGGATTCTGATCACCATTGTAAGCAGAGAGAAGTATATGTAAGATCTGCAGCCAGTGAGTCTGATTCATCACTAGCAGAATGTTACATACCACAACACCATGGTTCAAGACCCCAATATCATTTAACCAAGAATCAGGGTCATCCTAGAGAGTCAGTGAATGCAGGACCAAGCACATACAATTCACCTACAGTATTACATTCATATCACTCCACTTCCAAACAGTCAAGACATATGGAATTTGAGAAACATAAGATGCATGAAGATGTTGATATATTTGGTAACACATCTGCATTTCATAGAGTAAGAGACAGGAGTGGAAGTGAACATTTGATTTCTGTACCTTTTGGTACAGAATCAAAAGAACCTTCAAGATTTTTATATGAAGGAAGCAACAGTCTGTATGGAAAAGATGATAGCAGAGAACATTTGACTTCTGGTAGCCCTTGCTGTAGATCCCTTGGTCAGTCATTAAGAACATCTTTCATACGTAAAAGTAGTAATGGTTCACCAGTTTATCCTACTACATCAGGTGTTAAACGGAAGTATGTTGAACAACATAGTTATGGAAATATATTTGAGTCTCATAAGAATAGAAAGTGTGGCCCAAAAGTTTCATATAATACAGGATATACTAGTGATGAGAGTGAGGAAGATGGAAGACCTGTTCAAAATCATGAACCAAGAATCCGTCATTCACCAGGAATGCGGCCATATCCCAGGTCATGTATCAAGGCAGAGACATACCCTCCAGCAGGACGGTCAGTGCGTAGAGGTCAGACTCCTCCTTTTCCTGGCCATTCTGAAAAAGAAAGTATACCAGTTTTTGAACGGCATGGCTTGCCTAATGAATCATATTTTGATCCAAATGGCTTATTGCCTACAGTAACTGGATGTGTGTGGGAAGAAGAAGAAGAAGGATTATTTACTGCCCCAGTTCATATTAAGAAACGACAGTTAGCTGAAAGAGCTCAACAGCTTCAAAGAGCAGAAGAGGCTGTAAAGCAGCAAGAGGAAGAAGCCCAAGAACGCACTTGGCGTGCTTTACATGAACAAGAAATGGCACTAAGGGAAAAAGAGGAGGCACTAAAGCAGCGAGAGGCAGTGGCTCAAAAGAAAATTGAAGAGGCAACCAGATTAATTGAAGAGTCTCGGAAGCTTGGTGACTCAAAAAAGTTTAAAGATGAAAAATGTTTCTTAAATACACGCCCAGCCAATTTACATACGACAAACAAGAGATCTTCATCATCTGGACCCTTTCATAGTTGCCAAGAAGTGAGTAATCAAATAAGCTCAAATGAAGTACATGATGATGTTATAAAATGTACTGATAGCTCACTAGAACTTGGAGTCACAAGTAGTATGTTGACTAATGATTCAGAAACTCCTGTGATTCCTTGTACTTCATACAGTGAAGTGCCATTCAAGATGGGAAGAATTTTAAATGAATTTTCTATGACAAAAATTGCTTTAGCAAATAGCATGCAGCAAAGACAAGGGGAAAGCCATTCACTTATTTCCTCTTCTTTACAAAAAAGTTTATCTTTGCAGAATTTGAGTGAAACATCTTCTCAGAGACTTAACAACACTGCTGAAATGGAAACTCCACCTAAATGCAGTTTAGAAGGTAAATCAGGTAGTAGCAAGGACAGAAATGTAAACCTGTGGGAGTTAAATGAAACTATACCAAGGATAGAACCTTCAAAGGTAATCAAAACTTATTCACGTGCAAATAGATGCCGCACAGTTAAAGAATCATCTGACACTCTAGCATTGTCATATATACAAACAAAAGCCTGTATTCCTCCACGTGCTCACAGTGTTGCTCCTATAACCAAGACTTCTGTGCCCGCATTATCAGTCATGACCAGTCCAGAAAATAGTGGTGAAACTGTAGTTAATGAGGGTGCAACAGTAACAATCACACCATTATCAACAACTGAAAGACCGCCAAGGCCTTGTAGTGCCATGCCCAATCTACAGCCTTCTGGACTTGGCAATACTTTAGATTCTTGCTTGATTCCACGAGCACACCCTTCATTGTCTTCAATTAGTAAGCTTACTCTTCCAGTAACAGTGACTGTCATGTTAGAATCACGTCATAAGCCTTCTTCATCTCTGATGCGGTCTGATTCTTCATCAGAATCAAAAGAGTCGCCCTGTCAGTTAAGTATGCAGCCCATTACACCTCTTCGTATTATCCAAACAAGGAAAACATTGATTGGTAGAAATACACCAAAAATATTGCCAGCATCAGCTCCTTTACAGGAAGTAACTCAGACTCTTCAACAACTTCAGTCAAAACAGAATACAGTGAAATATCCTGGAAAAACGAAACCCTGTATTACTGTAAGCAGTTCAAGCAAAGGACGTAAGCTATCCATGATGACTTTAGCAGGTATTTCTATATCAGGACATGACAAGAAGGACCAACTCTCTGATGCAGTTGATGAATCAACTTTAGAAGTTATGAAGTCTGACAAATCACCAACGGAAGTAGATTTCAGTTCACAGAATACTTCCCCATTATCATGTCCAATGTATGTAATGTGTAATTCACAGGAAAATGCAGCAGATACAAGATATAAGTCCTTGAATGTAAAGTCAGGTTTATCACATCATAATCTGTCTCATCTTTCCACAGCCATAAGAAAGAAATTCCCAGATGTGACTGATCTTGGAGCTCAAGAGCCTTCTGAGGAAACAGTCAAGGTAAAAGCATATGAGTCTAACCCATCATCAGAGGAATGTATCAAGAATGTTACTAAAAAGCCATTGTTTCATTCAGTTCAAAATAAGCCACATGGAACATCTTTTCCCTCGCATAATATCTCTCCAATACCATTTTCAGTATCATTATCATATGATGAAACTTCAACTTCCTCAAAACAGGAATCACACTCTCTTCATCACCCCTCACCTCCAGAGCCTCAACATGTATCTTTATCACCTTGCCTAGTGTCAGTAGTATCTCCTCATGCATTACCAATTTCTAAGTCATCACTGATTTCTCAGTCATTATTGCTGGCACCCCATCCAGCAAAACCAACAGCTAAGTCAGCATCACCAACAACCCAGCTGGTAATACCAGCAACAAAGATGACATCAGCACCCCACCCTGCAAAAACAGCAGCCAATTCAGCATTACCTACTCACCAAACACAAAAACCAATAGCCAAGTCAGCATCACCAGCACCCCATTCAATGTCACCATCACCCCAGAGATCATCACCAACAGTATGCTCAGCACCATTAACTCCATACCCAACATCATCCATTGTCCAACCAGAATTAGTGATGTCTCATCCAGAATCCTCTGCAGCTCACCAAACATTATCAGTATCTCACTTAACTTCACCAGCACCCCACCAAATATCACCATCACTCCACCCAGCACCTCCAGCACCCCACCCACCATCTCCAACACCTCATTCAAAGTCAATGGATCATGAAGCTTTATCACAGATATTGGAGCAAAAAACACCTAAACTCTGTCCACCACCAATACTCCATCCAACATCGGCTGTGCAGCACTCGGCATCACCAGCTTCATATCCAGCATCACATACGTCCCCTCCAACATCACCAATGCCTCATCAAACATCATCAACACACCCATCAGTATTGCCAATAACCCATCCTACATCACCACCACATCACTTTGCATCATTGACATCTCATCCATCATCACCGGTACCTCACACAGCTGTTGTAACACCCGACTCTGCATCACAGACACTCACCTCAGATTCACTGATACCATATTCAACATCCTTAGAAACTTATCCAGCATCATCAGTGTCCAATCCAACATCAACATCTCACCCACAGTCACCAGCACTTTGTTCAGGTTCTCCAACACCTCACTCAGAAACACTAACTTCCGACCCACCATCATTAGAATTACACAGGACACCACTTACACCAACATTGCATTCAGCATCATCACCTTTCCAGTCAGCATTACCAGTTCCTCACCCAGCATCACTGACATCCCACCTAGCATCAACACCTCACCAAGCATCACAAGAACTCCACAAAGCATCATCAGCACCAGAATCACCATCGCAGCGACCCTACCCTAAATCACCGTTACCCCACCCTGTTTTACTAACATCCCAGCCATCTTCACCAACACACCACCCAGTCCCACTGACACCCAACTCATCAAGGTTGGCATCTGACCCAGCAGAGCCAACACGTCATGCAACATCACCGACATCCCAACCAGTATCACCAGTACCACATTCAGCTTTGTTGATACCTCACCCATCATTACCATTTTCCAACCCACCATCATTAATAACCAATCCAGCATCACCAATGCCCCATTCAGTATCAGGAGCTCTCCACACTTCATCACCAGCACTCCATCCTGTATCACCAGCATCCTACCAAGCATCACCTACACCTGACTCAGCATTACCATCTTCCCACTCAACATCCTCAGCATTACCAACACACCATACAACATCACCATCAACACACCCAGCATCACCATTACCTGACCATCCACAACCAGAATCTCACCCTGGATCATCTGCTTCCTTATCAGCTTCACCAGTACCCCATTTAGCACCAGTGACATCCCAACAAGCTTCATTGACACCTAACCCAGCATCATTACCACATTCACCATCACCAGCATCCCACCCAGGATCACCAGCATCCTACTTAACCTCACCTGCATCCCACCCAGCATCACCATTGCCCCACCCTGCATCACCAGCAACACATATATCATCACCACCACCTTATCCAGCATCATTAACTCTTCATCCATTGTCATCTGTATCCGACTCAGCACCACTTATGTGTCACCCAGCAGAGTTTCCGTTGTCCCAGTCAAGATTATCATCCACACCCCATTCCACACCTTCATCCCACCCAGACTCACCAACACTTCACAGATCATTACTGACTTCTCCCTCAGAATCACTAGTGCCTTATCATTCTCCTCTGACCCACCCAGCATCACCAAAACCTCACCTTGCATTATGTGCACCCCATCCCTCTTTATCAGTGCCTATCTCTGCATCAGTTGCATCCCTTCCTACCTCACCAGTACACTATCCACTGTCTGTTACACAACAACAGGAATCATTAACATCTTACCAGGAATCAGTTACACCCCACCTGTTACCTACTACATCTCAGATATCATCTACTCCTTGCCCACCATCACTGTGTGCTGCCCACCAGTCATTACCCATCTGCTATCCATCTTCATCACCAGCACCTTATCGGGTGTCACCTACACCCAACATGACATCAGCACCTTATCATGAAACCCTGCCACCTCCTCCCCAAACCTCTTTACCAGTACCTCATGGTACCTCCTCAGTATCTCACCCTACTGTGGCTGAATCCCATCAATCCTCATTTGTACCTCTCCAGATTTTGACATCATCAGTAAATTCTCAGGAGCCAGAGAAGCAAGTAGCCTTGATTTCTAATTGTGAAGTGTCATTGCCTAGTATGATTTCAAGGGTATCTTGTCCAGATTCACTCTTAAGTAATGAAACTCTACCCGGATCCCAACAGGTACAAGAAATACAGGTACCTCAACAGTCGGAAGTAATATTGCAACATGTCACACAGGAACCACAGCCCAATGCACATCTGACTAGGGCACATTCACATCAGCAGGTAATTCATTCTTGTCATGCAGAATCTCAGGTAACTTCTCAGGCAACTGTAATGGTACAGGAAGTTATGCAATTATCACAACAGGGATCACCAGTGGCTGACCAGCTGCAGTCAGATACCACTAATTTTGGTCTTAATGGCACTGAACTTGCTGAACCTCAAATTTTGGGTGAATATGACCCATTAACTGGAACATTTACAAGTAATAATCCAGCTTTCTTACAGTCTATCCTGAACAGTAGTATAAATTTTCCCACCAGATGTCTATCAGAAAATAATTCTTCCAAAAGTGTAACTAGTTCTTTGACTTCGCACTCATCGTCTGTGACCCCAGTTAGACGTGTAAGTGTACAAATTCAGACTGAAGATTTTCATGAGAGTGTTGACAAAGCTGAAGTCCTTTCAATTTCTCAAAAGAGTCAGGATAATAAGAACTATGTTGATGAAAATCAAAGAGCAGAAAACATGCCCCATCATTTAGTGAAGAAAAAAGAACTCAAAATGCAAAGTTCAGATGTAAAACAGCAGTTCTTAAACATTAAAGATGAAAATTTAGAGTGTAGACATCATACTGCTAGGACTAGTACAGCTGTAGAACCAAGTGATACATTTGCTACAAAGTCAGAAAATGTAGAAATATTTAGTGCTAAAAATGAATGTTCTTTATCAATTGACAGTAGATATTCAAGTGTTCATAGACAAGAGACTTGTGAAAATGTAGAAGACACATGTAAATTGGCAGTTTCAGAGCAAAATTCTAGTGATTCAGAGGAGGCACAGTTAGATTTCCAGATGACAGCAGGTGAAATTGACCATGAAACTCAGTACAAGAATGTAGGTGCAGGAATAAAGAATTATATAACTGCAGAAGTCAATAATGCAGAACTGGATCATGAAAAAGTAAGTAGAAAAGAACTTGTAGGTAGGCCAGTGAAGGAGATAGATGAAAAGAAAATTTCAGACTTTTGGGTGGATAATAGTAGTCTAAGAGAAGCAACTGCAGTTGAAGCAAACACTAGAAAATTAGTAATAATGGAAAATGCTTCAGGCAAACATTGGATGAATCGGACAGTGAGAAATGAAGCATCTTCTGATACCCTTATAGAGAATGGTAATGTTAGTGATTGTTTGTTGAATGAGAAGGAAAGAGACATTGATACAAAGGCAAATTATGGGTCTTTGTTGAAAGAAAAGGAGACAGGCCCATTAAGCTGTGATTCAGCTAAAAATATGCATATAACGGAAACAAACTTAAAGAATGATATTAATTTATCCAGTAATACCAACAATGCAGTTATGCTGACTAATGTAGGAGTTAAAACATACTCTAACATGGTTCCTGGAATATTGAATCAAAATACTTCTTCAGAGATAGTAAAGCAAGTAAAGGAATCAGAAACTGTACTTCATGCACATAGAAAAGAAAGTGTTATGGTGCATTGCACATCAGAGGTTACCCTAGATGAAAATCAGGATTTGTTAAACAGTGAAGTGGGAAAAATTACTGGGAAGAACAAAAAAAGAAAGGTAGAATATGATAAACTCAATTATGGTTCACAAGAAATGCAGAATGATTATGTTCAAGAATGCCATGCAACTGGATATATTAATGATAGAAGCCACAGTGAAAACAAAGCTGATATGGTGTCTAGATTTGAGTCTGCAGATGTCTCTGCTGAATACGTACAGGCAGACATGCAGGAATATGAGTTAATCAAAGTTACATCAGAAGGAATAGGAAGTGAAGAAGATAGAGTAAGAGACATAGCAAGAATAAGTATAGGGAGAGGAAAGAGAAAGTGGCTGGATACATATATATCTTCTGTACGTGGCAATGGTGACTCTGTAGAAACTAACCATGACAATGAAAAAGTATGCTCATTTAGAATTAATAATGATAAGAACATGTTAGATACAAGCTTATCTGGAAAAATGGAAAAAGTAGATGAAACAGCAAGTTTTGTACAAAAAATTTCTCTGCAAGAAAACCATGATGTTGGTCATACATTTCAAGATAAATCCTTTTCATTGCTGAAAGAGGGGAAAGCAGGGGAAGTGTTGTCGGTGTCCATAGATAACTGTCCTTTGTCACCATTAGTAGATGGTGGTATTGCTGAATACACAGAGGGCTTTGAAAACTGTAGTAAAAAGGTGAGGAAAAACTTTGAAAAGCAGTTTGTCAAAAGTGCCGTGAAAGTTGAAAAACCAGAAGTTGAGGAAAAGGTGGAACGTGTATCACGTGGTGGCCGGAAATTGAAACTTAAAGATTGGTGGACTGGCGTAGTGACTGATGCCACTTCTTCTCGAAGTAAAACATGTAATGGGTCAAAATCCCCTATTCGGTCCTCCATCAAAACTATCAGGTATAAAGATGTTTCAGCAAAACACTGTAGTTTTAAAAAAGATTTAGCAGAAAGTACTGATATTGGTGAAGACCTTAAAAACAAAGAAAAATTAGGATATGTTGCATGTCAACCAACTGATAAACTTAAGAGAGATGATAATCTGTGGTATAGCAGAGAAATAACAGGTGATAATGTTGCATCTGTGCTGATAGATGAATCAGATAGCACAAGTGTGCCTTTGCCTCCAGGTTTAGATGAGACACAAGAAGCTGAGGTGGCAGTTGAAGGAAAAATTTTACCTGCAGCCTGTGATGTAAAGTCTGTAAGAAAAAGAAAAGGGCGCCCAAGAGCTTCCCACCCTAAAAACCAAATAGACTCAGAATTATCTTGTCAACCAGAGGAGGAAGTGAAATGTGGCAAATGCGGTTTTCTCTGTAATTCACATGGTCATTTCATATCGCATGCCCAACTTGAACATAATGGTTTAGCAAGGCCTGATGGAGAGAATCAAGATTTTACAGAAGATGAGGTTAAATATCTACTTAACACAACAATAAAAGCAGTTAAAAGACTGAAATGCATGAAATGCATCAGTGAATTCCGGTCTCTTTTGGGTTATAGAAGACATGTTTTAGCATGTGGGATGAACTCAGAGGAACTTAATGTCACATGTAAAATATGTTATAGGCAAGTAAGGTATTATTATTTAGACCTTCACATTAAAAGAAATCACTGTGATAGACAAGAAACCAAAAAGATAGAGAAACAAGATGAATCCCACAAAGGTGACGACCAGACAATCTCAGGGCTAAGGCCAAGACGTAAAGCAGCTGCAAATTGTAATGCCAGGTTGCAAGTATGGCGGTCCAACAGAACAGGAGAGTGTGGAAGTGATGTGTCAGATGGTGAGGATGATTATCATAAGGAACTTAATCTTTCACAATTTTATTCAAAGCCAGAACCAACTATTCCTGAGGAATACAGTAAGAAATGGGAAGCTGATCTTGCCTTTCATGGAAAAGCAGTATGTATTAATGAAGGATGCACTTACACTTTTACAGAAGTTGCTAAAGGACATGAACACATTTGGAATTGTCCTTTTACAAGCACTGATAAAACATATAGATGTAGAATTTGTGAATTCACATCATTTACGGAAGATGATATTGTAAATCACATAGCTTTGAATCACACTGATATGATAGCAGGATCATTTGAAGGGAGTGATTGTGACATTTCAGATGATGATTATGAGGGCCCTCGAAAAATACAAAAGAGTTATGGAAGTATGGCAGGTCTACAACTAAAACCATTTTCATCTGCCCGAAACTGGACACTGGAATTTTTGAATGGAACTGTATCAGAAAAACTTTTTTCAGAATTTTGTGTATTAAGAGGTAATTGGAATGCACTTCAGGAACAGGTAGCTAGAAAGTATTTACCATCAATTAGATGCAGCCCAAAGTTTAAAATACAGATGGTTACCAATGAAGGAAGTAAATCGGTCCAAGAGTGGCAAGAATTGAATCAGTTAAATGGAATTGCTCAAGAAAAAGGTTATGCTATGTTCTGTGGTGGCCCTGTTACAGCTTCTGCTTGGTGCCCACAGCCCTTATCTTTCTCTGCTAATTCAGTTCAGCAGTATTTAGCTGTCTCTTCTGTTTCTTCCCCTGAGAAGAAGTATCATATTCATAAGTCATCTTATCATGATGGACTTATTCAGATATGGGACTGTTCTTGTCTTGGAGAAAATAGTAAAGAACCTCCCAAGTTTTTATTTGGTATTGCACATGAATTTGGGAATGTATGGTCATTAGTCTGGTGCCCATCAGGTACCTTTGAATTTGATGATGACAATAATCCTCAAGAAGATGATACTTTATCAAGATTGGGTCTTTTAGCTGCTGCTTGTTCAGATGGGACAGTACGCATATTTGCTATCCCCCAACCCAGAAACCTTGACATGTTAGACTCTTCCAGAATATATAAGGCATTGCCAAAGGTAACTTTAAGTCCAGGTGAAATGTACAAAGATGAGGCACAATGTCTCAAGGTTGACTGGTGTCGTGGAAAAGGACATGCATATGTTGCTGGAGCTCTTTCAACAGGCGTTGTGTGTGTTTGGGATGTGAATTGTACATCTCCTTTACTGAGAGTGAAAGATATTCAAGGTAATTTCACACTTTATCCTGTGAACTCTTTTCTTGCACACAATGGTGTGTGCTCTGTGGTAGTATTTTGTCCTACTACAGGAGGTCGAAACCTTTTAAGTGGAGGCAGTGACCGAACTTATAAGTTTTGGGATTTAGAGAACACAGATATGCCACTAAGTATTACACGCAAAGGGCTGGTATTAGATGCAGTTTGGCTTCCACATTGGGCTGGTTGTTTCATATCTTTTGATGATGTCTATGGTCTTACTAATACAAACACATGTTTTCGTGAAAATGGCTTCTTTGGTATTCAGTCTCGTAATGTGTTGTCATCCAATGCACCCGTGTGGTCCTTAGCTGGCTCTGATTGGCTGAATGCTGTAATACAAGGAGACTCTGCTGGTGAAGTAATGATCACAGTTCAGCAACAACTCTTTAGGAATTATGAGAATGACAAATTTCCATCAAAGCGAAAAGTGCCCTTATTGTCAGTGCGTTTGCAAAATTTTTCCAAAACCCCCCCAGTCTCTTTTCGAGTTTGTCTTGATTCAAAACAGGTTGGTCCCTCTGAAACTTCAAAAACAAAAACCCTCAAAAAACCTAAGAAGTTACGACAAGGACAAGGAGAGAAAGACTCTCTGGAAGAGGATGGTCTTTGCCCAGCAGCATTTGTAGAATGGCCTCGAACATATTTTGAGACTTGCCAGAATTATGGTATTGTGTTTTTTGATCAAGACTGTGAAAATTTCTCTCGGATTCCAGATTCAGAGCTAACTGAGCGCAAACGTTCAGACTACATGGAACCAGGCCCTGTTGCTTGCTATCCAATGATGGCGGCCACTTCCATTGCCTGGAATAATAACATAAGTGCACATACTTGGGTCTTTGTTGGCACTCACTCAGGACTTGGTCGACTGTTAGATATCAAGGCTCTTACCACTCCTGAGGAGGAGAAATGATAATTGTCAGAAAAAGAGAGAGAAAAGACCCCTAAACATCCTGTAGGAACCTGAAATTTGGTTAACCAATATATGATGTTACTTAAAACTTGAGCCGTTTAATGTTGTTGATTCAACACTTTGATGAAACTTTTGCTTTGCTACTAAATCCTCAGTGAGGATTTGTCCATAATTGGAGCTTTTAACATAAAAAAAAAATACACATTGCCCCAGTTTAGCAGTGGCTCATAGAGCTAAAGTTTTGCAGTTATAACTTTTGAGAATTAGGGTACAAGCTTGAGTAATTACACATGAGCCCCTCACAATTGTGACACATTTGAAGAAAATTGATATTTTTGATTTGCAGAATAATAACAGAATTTTATTAAACCCACTGGTAAAATTTGTTTTGATATGTATCTCACCCACTGGAGGTGGGTTTATTACCAAAGAACACATAAATTGAGTATATATGCACAAAGATTGTTGAAACTACCGAGGATATTAGTAGACATAAGGCAGTCGCTTTGGATGTGCTGAGGTTAAATAATGGTTAGAAACTCACAGTTGTAGGTAGGTGTGTTGGTCATGCTTACTCAATTGTGGCTTTCTTTAATGAACTGGATCCCAGCCATGAATGTGCCCTGGTACTCTCTAGATAATTATAGGTGTTTCACTTACCTACAGGGAGATTGAGGAGGAAGAGGTGGGTAACACAGCTAACATTGGATAGCTTTGTCGTTGAAACAGATGATGAACTAAATGATTCAGGGGTAAATTGAACAAGCTTAAAACCCTTCCTTTCCCTCCCAGTAACACTCACTCCACCTCATTCCATTCCATCTGTGCTTGAAGCCAAAACCACTTTTTTGGGGCGAAATTTCATTTTATACTGTTTAACTATGCTTGATGAGGTTATGTATTTATTTTTTTAAGCTAAGTTGTTTTAGATGTATTATATTGCATATTTAAGAGGTAGACTTGGAAGACTTTTACTCAGGAATAAAACCCACTAACAAGATGGGTTTTAGTTGCTTTTAGTATAACAACCGAGGTCTCAGTGGCAAGTTTTCTGGGAACATAACCCCATCCTTAAATGGAGTTTAGATGTATCGGATTTCTGATGTTCAGTTTTTCTGATAACTCCCTTGGTTACCAAATTTTAATGAATAACTTTATTTGACACCATCCAGAAGAATTGCATGTGTGAAATTATCCTCATTGTTTCTCAGAAATTGTCTTTGGGGGTACTTAAGTTTAATGCTGCATGTTTTGTACCTGATTTTCAAAGACCATTTTGAGCTTAATTTATCAGTTGCACAGATAGATACTAATAGATAGGCCTATCAAGACACATACACACTGCCAGAAAATGTTTGACACTGAACAACACTGGGAGGCTAATTAAGAAACCAGATTACCTGACAGGAATAAAGGGGGACACTCCTTCAGTGGTTGGCAGATTATCTTAGTTGAAGGGAACAAAGGGTGCTTGTCAGAGGAGACTTCTCAAAGTGGGCTGAGGTCACAAGAGCAGACTACTGCAGGGTTCTGTTCTGGGACATCCTCTTTTTCTTAAGCAAATTTTTACTAAAGCGAGAACATGCTGCCTGTTTCGTCCCCATGGGGCATATAATTGTAATGAGGGAAGTTAATCTTCTTCCCAGTACTGCTCTCTTCCTTATCTCTCCTTCCATATCACCAAACTTACCCAAGATAGCTCCCAAGTACCAGATTTTGTCACCTCATCCAGTTGTTCTTCGTCCCATAGCTGTAACACAGTTTAGTACACTTTCTTCTTTCACTCTGTAGGGATTTGCAAAATCTATACTTTCACTCAGTTTCCTCTCAAACACCATTACTTTACTTTTGCTTGCATTTACCTTCAGTCTCCTATGCTTATACGTCATAAAACACACATAGAAACTTCTTTAACTTCTCTTCAATCTCGGCAAGCAACACAGTATCATCGACAGACAAGCTTGTCACTCGCCATCATACCTCACCATACCCCATCTCTGCACCCCATTCCCCTAGTTTTGCTTTCATCTCCTATCACTCCATCAATATATATGTTAAAAAGCCACAGTGACATCACACAGTCCTGCCTCACACCCATATGTATACTGAAACTTATGCTAACATACATTTGCTCCTCTATATAAGGCTTTCACACCATCCAACAGTTATCTTCCTACACCATATATAATTAACACATCCCATAAAGCATTCCATTAGACTGTCATAAGCTTTCTTCAGATCCATAAAAGCTGCATACAGTTACTTACCTTTTGCTAGATACTTTTCCACAGTCATTCTCACTGATAAAATCTGCTGCAAACATCCCCTAACTTTCCTAAAAGCCCATCACTTCCATCATTTAATCAACACTTGCATATACTTTTCCTGGTATACTTAACAGACTTGTTCCCCTATAATTGCTACATACATCCGTAGCATCTTTTCCTTACAAGGAAGAATCGATAATAGCTTTCACCAAATCCCTAAGCACAACCCTCTGCTTTCATGAAAAATCACATATTAAATACTTCACTCACTCACTCACTCTCTTCCTTACTTCAACATTTCAGCTGTAATCCCATCCACTCTAAGTGCCATTCCTACCTTCAACCTCAGTATACCCCTTTTTACTGCCCTTCTTGCTATAGGCCCTTACACATGTGTCCTTTTCCTTCCATCCTTCATACCCATGCATAGGACAACTGCTGCCTCACTTTCTGCCACATTCATCAATTCTTCAAAAAGCTCTCTTCATCTTTCTTTCACTTCCTCTTTTTGATTCGGTAGCCTACTTTTCTTACTTCTGACATGTGCATTTCCACTCTTACATCTACCCTTTACCCTTTTCATCTCCTCTCTCTTTGCTTTCCTCCATCACTCCCTTAACAGTCTTCTTACACATCTTGTATTCTTCCCTCCTCCTTTGCTAAACTTCCAGTGGTACATTCCCTTCGAGCGATCTACTATATGCCTTTATCTTCTCTTCCACAGCATTTCTAATCTCATGCACCCACTATGCATTTCTACTCTTATTCTTGTATCTCACAACCTTGTATCCAGCTACTAATTCTACATCTTTCAACAGTCTTTCTCAGAACATTATAAACACCTCATTCACAGATGACTGCATCCCTACATTTACTGCACTTTTATTTAAAATTTCTCTTTCATATTCCTCATTGCATTCTTTCTGATTCATCTGCTGCCTTGCCAACACTTTTAGCTCTCCATTCTTACTTATACCATACCTTCTCTTTTCCCTGACCCTCACTGTCACAAGAACTGCAAAATGGTCAGAATCTCCTAAGAATGCTCACACGGTAGCATCCAGCATAACCTTTCTCAACCATTCATCCATTGCCACATAATTAATCAAACCCTCTTGTTCTTTTTTTCCATCAATTCTTATCCACATATATATATGTTACTTACTGTGCTAAAAAGATGTCTGCAAGAAATAAACCCCTTTCAACACAGACATCCACAAGATAACTTTCATTTTCATGTACTATCTATCTTGCCAATTTCATGACATCCCACCTTCACTGTCGTATCACCCATTCAAAGGGAAGAGTGACTTTAGGGCAAAAATGCATTGTGACGATGTTTCACAATCTTGCAAAAAATTGCTACAGTCCAGAACAAATATACAATGATAAAACTGAAGGGACAATGAGAATGGTACATGAAGGTGTAAAACAATCATTACTCAGATATTGTGAAGGGCTGATAATTGGGAATTTCAGTTATAAAGAGGTAGACTAGAGATACTGGATTCTAGTGATACTAGGGAGTCATGGATACTTAAGTGTTTAGATTTTATATGGGAAAATTTTTCATACTAACACATCAGTGAGTACACTAAGATGAGAGGGACTAATACACCATTATTGGTAGATCATACCTACATACACATACTAGCATGGTTATTGAGAGTATTATGTATGATACACCAATTGGAAAAAGAGTTACTGTAATTATGTAATGCTCATGTTTGACTAAGTGATAAATAAGGATATTTAAAGAGCCTAGGTGGGACAAGACATGAAGAGGAGTTATGATCATGGAAACCACACAAGTCTCGACCATTTATATGGTAACAGATTGGGAAGTGGATTTCAGTAGCTTGGAACCAGGGCTTTGTGATGAGGGGTTCTGTGAAATTTACAGTGAAGGGATAAGAACATGGGTACCACAAGCCTTAAATACAGAGGGAGTGTTAAGAAAGAAGAAGGATGGTTTAATAGATGTCAGAAAGCATTTAGAAGGTATAAGTGAACAAGGAACTGGGATAAGACGGAAGAACAAAGGAACAAGAAAAGCATGTTGTGGACAAGGCAGAAGAAAATGCAAATCTTTTCCATAAATTTACCTGGAGAGAATTGTCATTTAAAGAGCTGCTGAAAAGTCTGAGGGTTCAGAGGAGAAATATAGACTATGGTGTTAGGATATGCATTAGACTAAATGATATGTTCCAAAGTGTTTTCATGGTAAAAGATAATATAGCCCAATCACCAGTGAGATGGAATGAGGAGTAGGTATTAGAGAGTATTGAAGTATTCAAAGAAGACATGAACAAAATACTTAAGGAGCTTGACATGCATAAGGCTCATGATCCTGATGAAATTTCTCCATGTGGATAGATGTCTAGATACATTTGACAGACCACTTGCAGGGTTATTCAAGATGTCTTAGGAAAAAGGTAAAGTGCTAAAGGATTGGAAGAGGGTAAGTGTACTACCAGTCTGTAAGAAAGGAGACAGGGAAGAGGTGCTGAATTACAGACCAGTCTCCCAGAAAAGTGTGGTTTGTAAGGTACTGGAAAAGATCAGAAAACAAATGAATACTTTTCTACCAAGGAGAAACTACCAAATTGAGAGCCTACTGAGTTTCAGGGAAAAAATCATTTGATATGAACCTTTTGGATTTCTGTGATAGAACAAGCTCCTTTTAGACCAAAGAAAAGGCTGTGAGGATTGTCTGTATCTGGCCTGCCAGAAAGCATTTGTCACTGAGTCACATAGAAGGCTGAGAGATAAAGGGAAGACTGCTTCAGTAGATTACCTTAATGGAAGGGAACAAAGTAAGCTTATCATGGGAGCCTTCCTGAAATAGGTTAAGGTTGCCTATGTTGTGCTGCAGGGGTCTGTTCTGGGACCAATGCAGTTTCTTGATTTAAGTAAAATGATGTATGAGAGGACTGGATATCCATTTGAACATGTTTGCAGAAACAAATACAGTATAGTGTATAAAAATTTTTAGGAACATTAACAAGTAAACACAAGTAAAGAAAGAAGAGTTTGACATTTTACAATGTTTTATATGTAATATAAATTTTCATCTGTTTTAACCCTTAGGTAAATAGATAAAAATAATGTAAAATATATCTATTTAACTTTAGTTCAGTAGTTCAGTTGATAATATATCCTTATTAAAATAGTACATTTAAATGTATCAAATAGCTGCCCTCTACCCCTATTGTTGCACTGTTTTACATAGCACATTTACATACATCATTGACACACTGCCCATATTCACAGCAATGTGACTCATGTGGAATCTCTGGAAAAAAAGAAATTAAGAAATCCCACACCCTTCAGTACTTGCCTATCATTTTCCAGTTACTCTAGCCACTGTGTTCAGATAGATTTACTGATGACAACCATTTTAGATTTGGTGCTCATTCAGAAGAAAGTATTGTCATTATCTATCCATTGTTATTGATTCCCTTCCCATATCTAAGGGATGGGTCAGATTTATAGAGTTGTGCACACTTTGTGGGCATTATTCTTGCCGAGCTGAAGTCCCAACACTTAAGATTGACAAAAGGTTGGGATATTCAGTTCCCTTGAGGTAAATTTGCAATCCTTCAATATCACTTGTATGAAATATTAGCTTATCACTGCCATGCTAAACTTGAGACAAGCCAGTCTCTTAATTGGCATTTGCTACAGTGCTCAGTATGTCAATTAAATGAAAGATGTCAGTCAAAGAATAATTAGAAATGTTTGGTAAAAGCAGATATTTTAGTTATAGATCTCTGATAATATGTTGCTAAAGAAAATGCTGTTAATCAGATAGAGACAGGTTTATTGTTTTATATTTTTAAACAAATAATTTATACATTGAATTGTAGTTATTTTGGTATTGATGTGTTTATTTGTGGTAGAATTATATAATACTGTATAGTGTAGAAAGTAAACTTGGTATGTTTGCTCTTTTCCCACCGATAAAGTATCTGTCCAATCAAATTATACCTTTCCAAAATTCCCTTTGAAAACATGATTATAATTTCCCAGAATCCCTGTTTAAAATATATGTTCATTTCACCCACATTGATTGTTAAAGATTACTCCATACTCACTCTCTTACTCCTTTTCTTTGTTCTTTCATGGAACTTTATATACTTATTTTGCACCTCCAAATACCTATGTAACTGATCTCTTTTGAATATTAACTTTTGTGTCCTTTATCTCTCTTTTATTATACATATGTTGAATTTTTTTATATTTTATAACGACACAAAATAGAGCTGTTATTTGCTGGCTGAAGTTAGAATCTTCAAAATCTTTGCAGATCATGTACAGCAACATGGACAGAGTTAGGTAAATCCACAAACTTGAGTACTGTGTTTCCCCTCAATGCCTTTGGATATAGTCAGATACTTTTACCATGACAAGATGATTTATTTCGTCCAGTACAGTTGGAAGTGGATTGTTGCACTGTGGTTTATATGGCTTGATTTTAATGTATATGCTATTACAGTGCAGTTCACTGAAATATTGCATGATGTTTTCTATAAAAGATGTTTTTGTATCTTTGAACAACCAAAAAGTACAGAAAGTCTCTGAAACTTCATGGGCTGTAGTGTTCTGAGAAGATTTTATTTCTGTTGTTTGTGTTTGATTCTATATGATTCCAAATATCTGCAAATTTAATGATATTATAGATAATATACATATATTTCTTATTGTTTTTATTAATTGTTTTTAAAAACGTAATGAACCTGAAGTTATATATTTAATGCCATGAAACTAAAGTGGTCCAATGCATTTAATGAAATAGAATTAATATGAATATGTTTTTGAGATATTTATTAGTGCACAAAAAATAACTTGATGTTTGATTTCTAGTCAAAATGTTGTACAGCTGTATACAAACTTTTATAGATTATTTAAAAATCCAATTAACTCTAGTTAATGTTTTTTTTTTCCATGCCCAATGATCCCCATTGTATGTATTCCCCCACCAGTTTCATTATGTGGCATATCCTGTTATGTATCCTCATGTCCTGGGTGTTTGACATGGTGAGGATAGCAATACTTTGTTGACATTGTGTGGTGCCTTACTGAGGACCATATAGAATGCCAGATCCCCCTCATCTGTTATTGTATTTTTTGAACACCAGCACTTTAGACCAAATCACTCAGTATTCCAAAAACTTTTAGTGGTGCTTAGCTAATCAAGTCAATTATCAAAAGTAACCTACACTACAGAAAAGAAAAAGTGCATTGCCAGATGTACCTAAAATATCAGGAGGGATCATTGCCTTGGACTGCTCAGCCATCCTGACATGCAGGACACACAGTTATTGTAAGCTAATGTTTTGCATTATTGAACATATAGTTTTGGAAATTTTATATTATCACATCTTCACTGAAGAATTAAATATATGAAAATTTTAACACTAGAAATACTAAGCAGTCAGGTCTGAGTGTGTTTCAGCTATCCCATGAGTAAAGAATATAACCTGACACCCTGATTTTTCAGGAATTTATATCGGTATTATTATCATTCACAGATACTCTGATATTAGAAAATGTTTTATGTATCTTCCTATGAAGCTCAAGTGGTTTTTAATAACTACTTTAAAACATCTCCGAAAATTCTAGATTATAACCATTCAACATTCTGGGGAATTCAAGGACATTCCAGAACTTTCAAGAGCACGCTTATATTCAAAATTAATTGAAGGCTTTTGAAACCATATAAATGTGTTCTGACATAGTATATGCATAATTTATAACTTACTGTGGTTACCTGTCAATTCCAGTTTATTACATTTTACAAAGACTGGCACTTTTTTTCATGTTGGAGGCTCCAGTCAAGGACAATGGCACAAATCAAGGCTAAGCCTTAATTGAAGTAGAGAGGGTACTGCGAGGGAGAAAGAAGAAAAGAGGAGAAACATTTTAAGAATTTTGGAGGAAGTGGGAAACTGCTTTTGAAAAAGGTCAGTTCATAGTTGTCAGGAAAGACAGGAAAAGGTTAAGAGTCCAAAAGCTTTTTCATAGTGAAACTACTATCAAAACAGTCTACTCTTGAGTTGCTAATGGCCACAGTAATTATGTAGCTTACTGAGTATTATGTAGTCTAGCTAATAGATGGGATCACTAGCTACCAGGTATCCGAGAGCAAAAACCATAGTAATACATATAGAAGAGGAAGAGGGAACCAACTGTGGGGTGTCGGGCAAATGGATCAAGTTTTTTAGTTAACCTCAGAGAGATGATAAGTCAGACTGCTCTCAACTCAACTCGGTCAATTAAGTGTGCAAAGCTAGAACCACTTCAGTTGTGAGAGCAGGATCAATGTTTTTTATAAATGGAACAATTGTTTAAAGGGAAAGAAATTCCTTTGATTGGGCAATAGGTAATGATCCACACATTGAAGAATGAAAGGTGACCTGATGATAATGTTTGTTGTAAAAACATTGATGCTGTGGACTATTTTTCTTTTTTTCCAAAAGAAATAATGATATAGCAACCAGAGGACATAGAATGACAATAAGCAGAAAAGATGTTAAGAAATTCTCACAGCATAAGAATGGTGGATCAATGTAATATACAGAATAAAAAAATAGGAAATGCAGATTGCTTTCAGAAACATAAAAAAAGAAAGTATAGGTTTAAGAGATGGGGACCCATGAGTGAAAAACTCCCTTTCTGTATTTGATAACTTCTTTTAAGCTTTTATAACAGTTTGGTGACATCAACACGAAACTAAGCAAGAACTTTGCAAGGAAAATGTAAAAAAGTACTTTTATAGCAATAAGCTGTGGTTGTGAATGGTAAGAAGCTTAAAAAGTTGTACAACAGAAAATTTTCGAGATGGGGTCCCACAAGTGACCACACACCAGTACCTGGCATAACTAGGGTGTGTGTGCATACATAAGTTAAAGACATGGTACATAAATGTAAGGTTAAGAGATGGGGTAAACGATTGTAAAACCCTCTCCCATAGCATGTTGATCACACACGCTATATATATATATATATATATATACACATATTTATTTTTTTTTTTCATACATATTCGCCTTTTCCCGCGTTAGCGAGGTAGCGTTAAGAACAGAGGACTAAGCTTTAGAGGGAAAATCCTCACTTATATATATATATATATCCCTAAGGTAGAGTAGAAACAATTCAACCATTGTATTACTTGTGTGTCATAGAAGGTGACTAAAGGGGGGGAGGAGTGGGGAACTGGAAACCCTTCCCTTCTTGTATTTCAATTTCTAATAGAGGGAACAGAAGAAGGAGTGCTCATCCTCCTTGAAGGTTCTGATTGGGGTGTCTGAATGTGTATGGATGTAACCAAGATGAGAAGAAAGGAGAGAAAGGTAGTATGTTTGAGAAAAGAAAACTAGATGTTCTGTATCTGAGTGAAATGGAGCTCAAGGATAAAGGGAAAGAATAATTTGAAAACATCTAAGGAGTAAAGTGAGAGGTTGGTGGGAGGACAAAAGATTAGGAGGGAGTAGCACTACTCCTGAAGCAGGATTTGTGGGTGTGTGACGGAGTGTAAGAAATTAAATTCTAGATTGGTGTGGGTAAAACTGAAAGTGTATGGCGAGAGATGGATGATCACTGGTACTTACGCACCTGCTCATGAAAAGAAAGATCATGAGAGGCAAATGTTTTGGGAGTAGCTGAGTAAGTGTGCCAGCAGTTTTTGTGTATGAGCCCAAGTATTAGTGATGGGTGATTTAAATGCAAAGATAAGTAATGTGGCAGTTGAGGGCATAATTGCTGCGCATGGGGTATACAGTGTTATGAATAGAAATGGTGAAGAACTTATAGAATTGCATGCTGAAGTAAAACTGGTGATTGGGATTATCTGGTTTAAAAAAGAGATATACATAAGGATATGTAAATGAGTAGGAGATATGTAACTCTGTAATGTAAGTAATATCAACCCACTGGGGCCTGACTAAGACCCTTTGTGACCCCTGTAATCCTTTAGCACTACCGCCCACAGGATAAGTATGAAGTGCACAATAAATTTGCCAGGGTTCCCAACACAAATCAAATCATTAAACTTTAGGGAAAATCAAAAAGGTGTTTTGGAAGGAGGTAAATAATGTGCAAATGACATGAGAACATAGGGGAGCATTGATGAAAGGGGCAAAAGGGGAAGTGATAACAGGTAGTGATGGAGTGAGTATTTTGAAGGATCGCTGAATGAGTTTGATGACAAAGTGGCAGACGTAGAGTGTTTTGGTCGGGGTGATGTGCGAAGTGATAGAGTCAGGGAGAGTGGTTTGGTGAGGAGAAAAGATGTGGTGAAATCCTTGCAGAAGATGAAATCCGGCAAGGTGGCAGGAGTGGATGGTATTGCAGTTGAGTCTATTAAGAAAGGGGGGGAATGTGTTGTTGATTGGTTGTTAAGGATATTCAATGTGTGTATGGATCATAGTGAAGTGCCTAAGGATTGGAGGAATGTATGTACAGTGCCAATGTATAAAGGCAAAGTGGGTACCGGTGAGTGTTCAAACTACAAAGGCATAGGTTTGTTGAGTATACCTGGAAAATTGTATGGGAGGGTATTGATTGAGAGGGTGAAGGCATGTACAGAGCAGCTGATTGGGGAGGAACACTGTGGTTTCATATGCGGTAGAGGATATGTGGATCAAGTGTTTGCTTTGAAGAATATATGTGAGAAATACTCAGGAAAACAGATGAATCTATATGTGGCATTTATGGGTCTGGAAAAGGCATATGATAGGGTTGATAGAGATGCTTTGTGGAAGGTCTCAAGAATATATGGTGTGGGAGGTAATCTGCTAGAAGCAGTGAGAAGTTTTAATCAAGGGTGTAAGGCATGTGTATGAGCAGGAAGAGAGAGCGATTGGTTGCCAGTGAAGGTCAGTCGGTGGCACGGGTGTGTGATGTCACCATGGTTGTTTGATTTGTTTGTGGATGGGGTGGTGAGGGAGGTAAATATAAGTCTTGGAGAGTGGGGCAAGTATGCAGTCTGTTGGGAATGAAAGAGCCTGGAAAGTGGGTCAGTTGTTGTTTGCCAATGAAACAGCATTTGTGGCTGATTTGAATGAGAAATTACAAAAGCTGGTGACTGAGTTTGGAAGAGTGTGTGAAAGGAGAAAGTTGAGAGTAAATGTGAATATAATCAAGGTTATCAGGTTCAGCAAGGTTGGGGGAAAGCTAGTGGTGTGTAAGTTTGAATGTAGAAAAATCAGAGGAAGTCATGTGTTTGAGATATCTAGGTGTGGAAGTGACAGTAAATAGATCCATGGAAGCAGAAGTGTCATAGGGTGGGGGAGGGGGGCAAAGGTTCTGGGAGCAAAGAAGAATGTGGTGGAAAGAGAGAATATTATTTGGGAGGACAAAAATAAGTATGTTTGAAGGAATAGTAGTTCCAACAACATTATATGGGTACAAGGCACTTGCTATTGATAGGGTTGTGCAGTGGAGGGTGGATGTGTTGGAAATGAAATGTTTGAGGACAATATGTGGTGTGAGGTTGATCGAGTAATTATGAAAGAGGAACAGAGATGTGTGGTAATAAAAAGAAAGTGGTTGAGAGAGCAGAAGAGGTTTTGTTGCAAGAGTTTGGACATATGGAGAGAATGAGTGAGGAAAAGTTGACAAAGAGGATATATGTGTCAGAGGTGGTGGGAACAAGAAGAACTGGGAGACCAAATTGGAGTTGGAGGGCTGGACTTAAAGATTTTGAGCGATCAGAGCCTGAACATGCAGGAGCGTGAAAGGTATGCATGGAACAGAGTGAATTGGAACGATGTGGTACATAGGGGTCAATGTGCCATCAATGGACTGAACCAGGCATGTGAAACATCCGGAGTAAACCACAGAAAGATCTGTGGGGCCTGGATGTGGATAGGGAGCTGTGGTTTCAATGCATTACACATGACTTCGTGTATGGATGTGAGCAGATGTGGCCTTTCTTAGTCTGTTTCCTAGCGCTACCTCACTAACGCAGAAAACGGCAATCATGAATAATAATATTTATATATATGTATTACTGGGCTCTGCCTGCTTAAGGTTACAACATGAGTGATATGTCACCTTTGGCAGGGATGTATCACTATATCACTGGGATAAATGTCTCATCAATGAACTCATTACTTCAAAGGAGTTGTTCATATTTCCTTGCTACTTGATGTACTGCAGCCTTTGGCTGCAAGAGTCTCTGGAAAGTGATCCTGGATAAAACCAGGACTCTTTCAAAAATTGGTCCTGGGACAATTATAAATGGATAAAAAATAAATAAATATATTAAAGTAGACATTACCAAAAACATTTGACACATCCCCCGACACATCCTTACACACAAATACTTGACACCACCCTCCACAACAACATAAAGTGATTGGTCAGTTTCATAGCTGGCCACCATGCCACTCACCCAAATTGGGTGCATCTCTAAAACACAAACTCTGCAATGGGGTAGTTCTAACTCCAACTCTTCAGTGTCTTTCCAAACAACCTCACAATCAAATCACAACATCCTGATACCACAATAGCAACATCAAACATGCAGAACTACATTACACAATTAGAATAAAGGCTCACCTAAAAAAGAATGTCTACATCTCCACACAAGTTTTCATCACTCCTTAAATCTCAGACAGACAACAAATCCAGCTCACACCTTTCAGTCATCTTGAATGGACATTCTCTCCAATAGAGGAAAATACCAAGCAATCTACACATCACAGATGACACACACATGACATTCACTCACCACTCCATAAAAACAACACAAAAGTAACACAAAATCTATATGCCATTAGGACACAAATCGGCACCAGATTGGGACAAGAAAAAAAGTCACTCTACATCCTCTACAAACAATTTATCTGCTTCCCTTTAAACTATACCTCACCTACTCAGTCTACCATTCTCTCAAAAGCAAATATAACAATGCTGCAATCCACAAAAAATAGTGCACTACATCTACAAACTCTTCACACCTTTACAAATGATACAAAAGTCTTCTCAATACAGTCACACCTCCACATGCTAGTTTCAAATTATATGAATGCAACAGCACTAGACCCCTTTCTTCCTAACCAATCTAAAATTAACCTTTAACCCCTACATAGAAATAAAATGTTTATTTCTGCCTTACACTTCAGGAACCCCTAATCACAGATCCCAGCAACCCCTGACAAATAAAACACTGACAAAACATACACACATCGAAATTACCTGACAAGCACTAAACTACTGACCTCCCATCCTGGTCTTAAACTCCAACCTATCAGCTTATACTCCAGACATCACCCATCACTACAAGACCTCAAACATCATCATTTCAACATATTCCAAGACCATTCACACCCACAATGTAACTACCATAAGGAAGACACCAAAAACTTACAACTCAATTGTCCTGCAAACTCTACACATAGATACACACACAGACATCAAAACAATTTATGACCTGTGGTCCTGACTAGTGGAGAAGGCTAGAATCCTGAGTGCAGTAGGAGTCTCATAAGGATAGAAGGGACTCCAAGGACAAGAAAAAGAAGAAAAAAAAAGTAGAAGTAGAGGATGAAGAAGAAGAAGAAGAAGAAAATATATATCTTGTCACCTGGGCCAACCTCCACCACACAATCCCCCTTAACCACATGGCACCCCTCACTTTCCCTTCAACAGTCACTGTTGGTCAGACCAGTGCATCATCTACAATGGCAAAGGTGAGAGGTTGTTGTTGTGCCCATGTTGGGATTTTAAAACTTTATGAAGTACGGGTACCTGATGAGGAAGATTGTCTCCATGAAACATGTCGTGCCACAATTATAGAAATATTACATGTTGAATAAAATCATATGAATTCCTACTGAATAGTCATTTCACCTTTTGATGTGTTTTCAATGGACTGAACCAGGGCATGTGAAAAGTCTGGGATAAACCATGGAATGGAATGTGGGGAATGAATGTGGATAGGGAGCTGTGGTTTTGGTGAATTACACATTACAGCTAGAGACTGAGTGTGAGCAAATTTGGCCGTTTTGTCTGTCTCCTAGCGCTACCTCGCTGACACAGGGGGTGGCGATGCTATTTCCCGTGGGGCGGGGTGGCATCAGGAGTGGATGGGGGCAAGTAAGTGTGAATATGTACATGTGTATATGTGTATGTGTGTATATATGTTGGTATGTATATATATGTATTGTGCATATATGTATATATGTGTGTATGTGGGGGGATGGGTCTTTCTTCATCTGTTTCCTGGCACTACCTCGCTGGCGAGGGAAACAGCGATCAATTATAATAAATAAATAAATAAATAAATAAATAAATAAATAAATAAATAAATAAATATATATATATATATATATATATA
>JAYMFT010069049.1:0-14643 GCA_038088735.1 Panulirus argus
GAATTCGCTCGTCAAAGTCTGTAGGAGCTGTGCTCCATACTTTTTTATAAAGTCTGAGCTACTAAATAAATTCAATTAAATTCATTTCACACACACACACACACACACACACACACACACTTACATACATTCATACATACACACACACACACCTGATATCAGCTGTCCTAATTACAAGACCCTAGTACGCCACACAGGATTAGTTCTCCGTTCCTCAGTCTCCATATCTCATACAATTTAATTATGCAAATGAAGACGTTAAAGAATACAGGCTGGCTTCAGAAATTATCTTCACGGTCCAAGTTTTCCCAGTACCCAGCGACACCATCGTCTGGACACATTCTCAAGTACCCGAAGTGAAAATGATTTTCAGTTTATATGCTGCGGCAGCAGAGCTGATGCAGAATGGAATATGGACAGCAACGGACCACTGGGGATCCCGGGTCCTTCCGAAGCCTTTGATAGAAGGAGAGAGATTAGGTACACAAAGTTTAATAGGGTGAGCAGAGGAAAGCGAGGAGGGGAGAGAGAGAGAGAGAGAGGAAGTGGATATGTCTGCAGAGGAGTGAGGTTCTGGACTTAACCTCTCCAGACAGCGTCTCATCTGACTTGGAACCGTGAAGCCCTTGGGACTATATGACCTGTGTGTTTATGCAAGGTCCTCTCCATGTTGCACTGATGCATGAAATATTAGAGGAGGGAGAAGCTGTGCAACAACGCACAGTGGACAGTGGACCTTCTGCTTCCTTATCACATATTCAGGATTGGCGATGTACCATATCGCTCTCTAGGAGGGGCAGTTGTTTTAAGAAGGATCACTTAACTAAGTCCTGGTCACCGGGAACCCGCACCATTCACTCCTGAAGTTCGGGAGGACATGTCGGGTGTCCTAGAGAGAGACCCCTCGAACTGTAACTTTGAACAGGAGTGGCTAATTGTCCTCCAGGAACAGTTGTGAGCATGGAGCAATAACTTGGAAGGGGTCGTCCTCAACGGTAGTTAGGTTCCTGGAGCAGTAATTTCAAGGAGAGGATTGTGGTTCTCCAGTCACAGCTACAGGAAGTGTCCACACTCATCACTTCGCAGCCATGACTCGAGCCGTGAGAAGTTTTGCATATCTGTAGTTAATGAACAACAGTTCATATCTAAAGTAAAGAAAAGAATGTTTATGGACAATTTTCCTTGGGTCATCTGTTCTGAAAAATGAGGAACGTAGAAGGTAAAACATTCTCTTTCAACTCTCTCCACATCAGTGTCTTTGTCTCTGATCTCGCCTTTCGCAAACACACGCAGAGCCTCTGTACTCCTTTTGTATATTTGAAGTGATTCAAGTGCTTATCACTCGCGTTCACGTAGATACGAAATGCGTAGTGTCACATTCCTGAAGCAGTGCAAACAATTAAGAGAATCAGGATCACATGTAGATTACTGGTAAGTGGGAAGATGCAAGCTTGTTTACATTTTCGAAGGCACCAGTCAAACTCCGAGGCCCTTATTGGAGCCACACGTTCTTTTAGGCATAAAAAAAAAGACTGATGAATCCGAGATATACGAAAGTTTTCCCCAATTCTCCACATTTCCTTCCCCCCATTTTATGTGATCAGAAGGAAAAGAAAGGAAGAAAGGTAGGGATTGTGTGTCCTTGTATGCCTGAACAGTACCAGTGGACCAGAGGTCACTTTGTAGCAGGTGTCAAAAATCTGTTGGTAATGGATATGTGGATTTGGTCAAGACGTTCTTTGAGGATAATCTCGCCCTCCCGAATCTTAATCAAGAAATAATCTTCAGCTTAATTTGCAACGTCATCCCTCAAAAGACCCACCTTCACCGGGAGCCACCCACCTTGCTCCCATCCTCCTCACACACATGCCCTCACCGTCCCTGTATAAGTCCTCGTTGCAATGCGGTAACTTTGGCCTGGCTTACCTAAGAAAGAAATGCTTCATTTGAATATGAAGTGGGAGAAGTCAAACCCTCTGCACAACACACACTGGCGAAGCTATCTTAAGACTCTTCAGAGAGAGGAACTTTCAGTCTAGGAGTTTCCTTGAACGCAATACGTTCGCTTGGCGAGGCAAAGAACCATGGGTTCCAGCTCTTAGGACGAGCAAGAGTTCGGCCCTTTGCAAGTTGCTGCCATTGTTTTGTCCTCACGACCAAAACAACACTGGACTCGTATATTTACCTCGAGCTGACAGTTGACGAATGAACTAACAAGAGGAGTTCAGGAGGTCCACAGTGCACAGGAGGATGGCATTACCCAGAGGACTGGTATCAGTTCACTGTTTACCGTCTTGCCCCTTCCTGCTAGTGACAGGAGCAACCAGCTGGCTGGGACCTCACTGCCCCTCTGTCCCTAGCCCCCTTGGCATTGGCCCAAAGCCCTTGCCAGCATCTGCTGAAGCTCTGGGGTAAGAAGCTTAGTGATAATACTGCGTGGTAGGGTGTGTGGTAGGGCGAGACAAATGAATCTTGTTCGAGCTGATCCACCCTCGTCAATTGCCACCGTGACTTCAGTTGTTAGGGGACAGATTTGCATTTCTGTATTTCTTTTCTTAGGGAGAGAATAGTACACTCGATGTAAATCACGACACGACACCCCTCGCATCCTGGTCATAACCCCAGCGCTTTCCACCAAGATCCGAGGAATGACATGCACAATGCTCGTCTTGCTATGTGTGTGTGTGTGTGTGTGCAGTCAGACATACACTAACATGGGCACGAAGTCGTGAAACCAAATTATATCCAACATTAGCAGAGATAAGTGCTTACTCGTGTGTGTGTGTGTGTCCCTTGGCTTTTGGAACACCTTAAGTAATGCCATAACTTGTGTATATCATAAAGGCCCGAGCTGGTTACCTCACACCAGTATATCTGATGCCCTTGAACGTTCTTCAGTGACGACATTGGACACTGCCAGTCTGTTTATACGTGTCGTTTTAGCACCAAGAATAAGGATCTGGCGTTGTGTGAACGTCAGAGTGTTATTACAGAGGCAGGCATCTTGTGGCCAGGTCTTAAAAGAGAGCGTGGGCTATACATTACAGCCTCGTGGAGCTCCTGAGAGGGAGATTTCTGGGTCGCATTGAGCACCTGCTGCTGTGGCGCCCGTGGGATGTGTCACACGTCGAAGCCAACGTCATCATCATCATCAGCAGACGTAAAAGGGTCGGGCGAGGCGCACAGAGGGAATAGAAAAGTACAGCCCAGCAAGGGATCACTGACTGACAGTTCTCTAGAAGCTGTTTATCATGGCAGAAGACATCAGAAATACAGAGTTTAGACGGAGAGAGAGAGAGAGAGAGAAGGCGAGCAAATAGGTGACTGAAAAAGACTCGGAGGCGCAGTTTATGTCATTCGTGGACTTGTAAGATGCTCAACAGTTTCGATTGCAGACATAATGGTGTTGCTTTTAGCAACACTTCTTAATTAGTTGTTCCAAATGTTGTCTCTTAACATTTTTTTTGTTTTTTACGGGAAAAAAAATATGCACTTTACCTCACACGGAGTTGAACCTGTATGTTCGTATCCACATAATTACGAGTGAAATTAGTCTGATCTCGTCATGAATGACCCTGTTCTGTAGACCAGTATTGTCGAAGTGTTGAGTGATTAATCTGGATAATGTTTTGGAAAATTTTGGGTTCCTGAACTGCATAAACAGACTAGATCCACAAAGCACAGGTCCCTACTCCGTCCCATGCTTGTAGCAAGCAGCATGGAGAAGCCACAATAAAAATTAGCACCTCTTTTGAGAGAGATGTTTTTATCTTTTGAGAGAGATGTTTTTATTCAAAGACATAGATGGAAAAGACTTTTTTTTTTTCAGTTCATTGTTTCCTGTATGGGTTGCAGGCAGCGTTGGTATTGTGACACCTCGTGTGATGAAAAAGTGTATCTTTTATAGATTAATATAGGATGATTGTTTCATTACGTGTAGATAATAACATATGTCATTATCTTTTCATGATGGTAATACGTATTGATTGACGTATGTAATAATTATTACATATGATGATAATTGAATGACATTTATAGCTTTATATATATATATATATATATATATATATATATATATATATATATATATATATATAATAACGAGAGTTTTGTAGGACACAAACAGATCCGTTGTTTTAAACAGGACTAACAGTATAGTGGGAGAATACACAAAAGTTAAAAATTGTATTCCACATTTACATTGCAATCGCTTACTGATGGGTAGACACACAAATATTGAAGTTCCACTAACGCTTCACTGCTGTTCAGAATCCATTGCATCTTGTATGTGCCAGAAAGTGTGATATTCCTTTTCGTAATTCCCTTCATTCCACAAGGTCTGAACTGCAGTCTGTATGGGCCTTCAGGAATGATTTCATTGCTTGGGTCTTCCAATAAAGTTGCGCAGTGAGGGATATATGTCGGATATTTGTGAATATTTTAGTGCGTATAAAACTCCCAGAATGCTTAACACACACACACACACACACACACACACACACACACACACACAAAAGCCTCTGTGGTGCAGTGGGCTCCCAAGAGCCCAGGTTCGAATTCCAGAGAAAGAGCAACCGGCTCGCAGTCAACCCAGCTGTTTATCCTCCCCTTTGAAACTGGTCGACAAATGGGAAATTGGCGTCAATTGGGAAGTGAAGGGACAGGGCACCAGCGCTGAATAACCTTCTCCCATTAATACACAGACAGACATTACAAAGGTCAGTCCTGGGGATTTGGGTAACGCTTCCCCCGCGACGTCCTCGGACACAAAGGGTCAGGATTTGAGTCTTGCAGAACATCTTGCGAGTCCTCTGGCCTTCCTTGGTTAGGGTATCAATTCTTTCTAACAATCATGTCCACCATAAGGCTCTTCCACTCTAACCTATTCTTGGTGACAAAATTCTTTCAGCGTCCTTCCACTTCGGCCTCGGGTCTCCTCTTAGATTATTTGCCTTTGACGTAAAGTAACCATAGACTTCAAAGTATTTGTGTTTCCACCGCGGACTTCTTGCAGCGTCTCTTATCTCCGCCAAAGAGACGACCGCCTCCTTTTCCAACCTCCTCTATTTCAGCCACGAGCCTCTTTTAACCCATGGCATATTTCCGTCAAAAGCCTCCTTCCAGAGTTGCTCTCACCGCAGGCCCAGGGCCCAGGTCTCTCCCTCGGCAACCATCAGGCCTTTCCCCCTTTTGGCGTTCATATAAGGGAACTAAAAGTTTCCCGAACACCTCCGAGTCTGCGGCCCGCCGGGTAATGATAAGGGAAATCGAAGACCCTCAAAGACTTCGAGTCTTTGCCGACCGAGTAATAGAAAGGGAACTCGAAGACACCCAGAGATCCCAGAGTCTCCGGGCCATTAGGTAATATAAGGAAACTTGAAGACTCCCATCGGTTCAAGAGTCTCCGGCCCTCAGGGTGAAAATAAGGGAGTTTAAGGAATAATAAAGACTTTGAAGCCCTCACTCACCGGGTACTGACAAGAAAATTTGAAGACTCCAAAAAAAAAACCTTCGAGTCTTATGCCGCCCTGTTAATAACAAGAGGCCGTGATGACTCTCAAAGACTTCTCCATTTTCTTCGCGTGTTACCGTCTCTGGCAGCTCAGCGCTGTCTCGCGAGGGGGGAGGGGGGAGGAACTTTTAAAAAGTTTACGTAAGGGAATTCTATACGGTCGTGGGTCGATTGCTCGGGCCTGTGTGAAGGACTGCGAGTTGAAATATGACCATGGTGAGGAGAGAGAGAGAGAGAGAGAGGTTCCAGAAAGTACCTATATGTCGAGATCTTGTCGCATGACAAGATTAGATTGATAGATGATTTCATTGACAAGTCATCGAGTGGAGTGTCGACACCGCCAGACCGTTCAGCCAGGTGGAGGGATCGGGAGAATGAAGGTGCTATACCTGAGGGACCTGGGGCCCGCCTCGTTCTGTTGACTTGTGTCCTGTTAGTGAGACGGACGGATGTGTGCTGAGGAGGACTGAGAAGACTCGAGAACACAGACAAACAGACTCAGACACACATACACACACACACACACACACACACACACACACACACACACACACACATCTCCTACAAGTATGTAACGTCACACTGATATACGAATATGAAACCCACACACTGGAGAATAAAAAAAAAGAATTCTTGGAGCTTCACACTTGCGTCCAAACACAAGGACTTTCTTCAGGAGGCCGACAAAACAGAGGAATTACACAAAGAAAGAAATCTGTCAACAATTAGAGGAAGGGTGGTAAGTATCAGGTCTTGGTCTCACGACCTGTACTGTGGGCTGGGGGTGGTGAGGTGTGCACCGAACATACCAGCGGCCAGGGTGATATTAATCTGGAGACCAGTGTCTTTGGAAGGGGCCGTATTACTAACATTGTTCGCATACGCTTTATTAACCTTTCCCATGGCCAGTGAACTCCAAATACCGTCACATTGTTATGTTCCTGAGTGTCTTAGGAACATAACATATACCTCAGCTCATATGACAGGTCATGAGACCTGACCACATGTGCCAACTTTCCAAAGGCGTTGTCATATTTCTTTTGTTTAATTTTCGTGTCGGTCTCCTGAAGAGGGTCCAGATATCTAGAACCTGAATGTAGAACTTCTATATATATATATATATATATATATATATATATATATATATATATATATACTGCAGGGTGTGTGGCTATGGTTGGTGGCCTGTTGTACTATAATGACAGGTAAAGAATGAATGTGTGCAAATGAGGCCATTTCTCGTCTGTTCCTGACGCCGCCTCGCAAATGAGTTGTATGAAGAAAAAGTGTGTGTGTGTGAGTTTTTGTTTTTCATCACCTATTTTTCCCGTATAGGGAGGGAGTTTTACACTCGTGGGTTCCCATCTCTTGAACATTTCGCACGTGTGTACATTTGAGCAGAACACTTGTCTCATCCCTTGTAATAATAGACCTAGTTTTATTTTCCTTTCCCGTCTCTAGATTCCCCTCGCCAATCCTCCTTCCCTCGCGTTCATAATCGTTATAATTAACACACGTTTCCCTCGCTCGTGGTGCTGACCAATTGGAGAGAAACTTTTGTGGAATCTAATTATAGAGATATTGAGGCACCATTTCTTTAACAGTGGAAACAATTAATGACGAGGAATCCTGAGAAGATATTGTAAAAGTTTGGCCTCTTGGAATCTGTAATGTGCCTTAGGCCTAATGCCTTAGTGAGAGATTTGTATTTACGTTTCTGTCTATGCATGTACTTGCCTCTGTTGTCTGTCTACCTATCTATCTGTCCATCTATATATCTGGCTCTGTTGATAGTTATGATTACCCACCTTTCAGTCTACATGTCTGTCTGTCTATATATCTATTCATCTGTCTGCCTCTCTATCTATTTGTTTATCTATCTCTCTCTATATATATTTAGGTCTGTCTCTCTGTCTACTTATGTCTCTCTATCTACCTCCTGCAGATTTCATGGGAATTTGATTTTACAGAACATGGTGTCCCGATCCCCAACATTGCTGTCGTATAAGTCTCACTCCCAAGGGGAGGACTGAGGAGGGAGATGAGCTGGCTGTCTAGTAATGATAACCTAATATCATCATCTATATACTAATTAAGCAATTATCAGCAAGGTCTCGTGCACGCTATTAGATAAGTATGTAATCTGATTATTCAGTTATCATAGTGGTTTGCACGTCGAGAGATGCAGTGTGAAATGTCGACCAGCCCCTTGCCTTGGAATGGTGTGTGTTGGGAGTTATATAGAATAAGGAAGGTTGCTTCAGCAAACGTATATATATATGTGAAAAGAATAATGTTGAATTAATATTCTGTGGTCTGTGAAGGTTGATGAAACATACTAGATTGGTTGTTTGATTCAGAGGAAGGAAGATATTTTTTTTAGAGAGAGAGAGAGAGAGATTAATTGGTGGTTCTAAGCCCCTTAAGTAGGATGGTACGTTACGACCCTTGTACGCGATGGTATATGGCGATTCTTAAGCGTAATGGTAGGACCCATGAGTTCGATGGTTTATAGATATATATATATAAATCCAAGCCTACGCCCGGTACCCATATATATCGACCTGCGCCGGGGGAAGAATATGTGGTGTCTGTCAACCAACTTTCTCGTCTAGGATTCAAACATATTTGTATAGAAAACTTTCATAATGTTTCCATGCGTTTTTAACGTATCTAATTACAAGTACGTTTTCAATTACAATAACTCGAATACTCCTTGAGCCATAAGAGGAATACCCCATCTGTGCCCATACCTGTCATTTCCATGAATTACCCCCTTCTGTACCCCTTCTATACCAAACCAATAAACCATCTTTACCACCACTTTCTACACCCATTCCATTCATAACTTAGCTCCCCCTCCATACGCTCATGAATATAACACCTTCCCATCCCATAACCCCAGCACCACTCCGAGTAATAGTAATCAGACACGAGAATAGATCACCCACTACACTCCCTCCTTCCCGAGAATCAATGGTGGTATCTTCCCTTCCAGAAAAAAAAAAAAACAACGCGTAATGAAAATCTAGGAAATCGTTTTAGTCGGCCAAGTCGTCTTGTTTTTATCCAAATGTTCCCAAATGTTACTGCTTTCTGGTAATGATGATGGCAAGCTGAACTCGAAGTATACAAGCGTGTGATTCCTGTTTTGCGTGTTCAGGGGAGAGAGTTATCCTACTTGTGTTGTCCCGTCTCTTAACCTTCCAGATATCTCGAGAGGAGGATGAACTGTTTGGAATAGCTGTGGGCCGACTGCCGCTCCCAGGATTCGAACCCGGGCTGGCCCGTACGCGAATCATTGCCAGCGATGCCAACCACCACACAGTAAAAACCCTCGTGTAATCACCAGTTTGTCATCACTCATCTGTGCTATATGGGGAGAGAGCTTTACGCTCGTGGGGTGAGGGTCCCCATCTCTCCAGCACTGTGTGTATTACATTTCCCGACACGAAACCTGAGTATGTAAAGCAATATACTGTATATATATACAAGGCACACAAGCGTAGTGGCTGAGCCCAACACAGGCACCACGCTGTTTGTCTCCTGTGTATGTTCATACATATTGCCAAACGTACTCGGCTGATTTAAGACATTGTACTGAAGATCTCGAATAATTTCTTTTCTCGCTTCTGTGGTGCATTTGTTAAACCCATGGACTTAGGTTTTCGTCATATATATATATATTTACACGAGGGGAAAATAGATGGGTCACTTGAGGGGGGGAAAAGTATGTTTATATCTCGGGGAAACGATCAAATGTAGATTACCTTTGCCTGCAAATGAAAGAGGCCGGAGGCAAGTGATCTCAAACGATCCATAAACAATTTTATATTGACTCCCGAAGGTCTCAGCCTTACCCAGCGGCACGGCGGGCAGCGATGCCTTTATTGATATATTGCCAATTTTTTTTCCCAAAAAAAGTAGGACACGATCAGAATTTTCAAAGGGAAATTTTAGGTTTGAATAAGATAAGAAATTTTTGGGTAAGATATTTTTTTTTCCTCAAAGTTGGGTGGGACGGTTTTGTGTCAATAGAATTTTTGGAAATGAGTTTTATTTTTCAGATAGATGGTTTTACACAAAGAGAATGTTTGCAGAGATGATTGAAATATCTGGGGGATTGGATTTGCCACACAGCTTTCCCAAGTGCACCATAGTTCTTCAGTGTCGACAGGAGTCCGTCCTGAGTGTGTTGGATATAGTCGCTAAATTTGGGACCGAGTCCATACTGGGTACAATTAGCTTCGCCGGAAATATCTTGACGAGTCCATATCAAATGCGCTTGATGGAATTTTTTGACACCCGGGTGTGTCCATACTGAGTGCGTTGTATATAATAATGGCAAGGTAAGGCCTCACTGAGCGAGTGCGTTGTATATATAGTTATAACCGCCCACAGCAACCCAGACAAAGTGCCTCATTCCGGATCTCGGAAGTGCCCTTAATTAATTACGTTAGAAGACTCTTGCCCATAAAAAAAAACGAAATTGCATGAGGATTTACAAGCGCAAGAACGAAGCAACGAGGTGTATCAAACTTTAACAAGTGTGGATAATGTATATTAGTTATGCATAAAGCTATAAAACGAATTTCAGTATCACGTATGTTATATAGATGAATTTATATGCGTCTACCATAAGAAAAGAGAATAAATGATTGGTTCACTTTATGCATTTTATGATTTCACATTTATTTTAATGCCCGTTGCAAAGGTGAGAGAGCAACAGGAAAATTAATTTCAAATTTGTTTACGATTAAAGACAGATATCTATATCTAAAAGATTAAAGGAGTAAAAGAATAGAAAATGCTTAAAATGCTTTACATGATGCTTTCACAACTTCAGTTTTACGGTAGTTTAGATGAATTTTAAGTATATTTCGAACAGGGATGGAAAATGGTATGTAAGCTTTCGATAACTGTGTATATTGACTTAAGGGAACTTTTCATTATTAATTGTGTCTCTCTATATATTAGTATACGCTGGAAGAAGGTTTCCTCAAATGCACATAGAATTGAATACGACAGCGTATTTACAATTATTAATCTTTCTTATGTTCTCTAATTTTCTCAGTATTAATCTACCATTAGGCGAGTGTTCAAACACCTGTTGTCCATAGTTCATCATTTATTACGTTCAAGCTTTCGCCTACACAGAGGCATCATCAGGAATCTACAAAAAATAAGAGAAAAACTGCGTCACAGAACTAGGATATGAAATGGAAAACGCAAATAGAATATAAAATCACTCTGAAAATAAAAAACAGAGCACATTGCACATAAATGTAATGAAAAGCACTAAAAGCGAAACAGTCAACAGAATCAAGAAAGTGTAATATGAGTAATAACATGTTGTATTTAGATAGTTACTCAATGTTGTATTTATATAGTTACTCATACTACTCATACATTTATGTGCTATGTGCTCTTTTTTTTTCAGAGTGATTTTACATTCTACTTGCGTTCCCCATTTCATATCCCAGTTCTGTGACGTAGTTTTTCTTTTTGTAGATTCCTGATGATGCCTCTGTGTAGGCGAAAGCTTGAATGTAATAAATGATGAACTACGGACAACTGGTGTTTGAGCACTCATCAAATGGTAGATTAATACTGAGAAAATTAGAGAACATAAGAAAGAAGATTAATAACTCTAAATATGCTCTCGTATTCAGTTTTATGTGCATATATATATATATATATATATATATATATATAAAACCCTGGGAGTCCTTTTATGAGACTTCTTCTTCAGCTCCAAAGCTGCGCTACAATCTGTGGCAGGTAAATGATGGACTCCTTTCGATTGGAAAGCTCCCCGATGTGACTGTACTCCTTTTGTCGGCTGACATTTCTCTCGGGGCGTAACGAAGTGCCGGTGGAAGCCGGTAAGACATACACACACACACACACACACACAACTGGAGACAAGCCAGTGATGAATAACTACCTACGGGAGATGATGAGTTTACTACCTGGAGACTAGTTATGAGTAAGGCACGTTGAAGGCCAGAGATGAGTATAGTACGTAGATAGGTTTGATGGATTAAGTACCCAAGAGAGGTGAGTAAAGTATCTGGGGCCCAGAGGTGAATAAAGCACCGGGAGACCAGTGATGAGTTAAAGTACTTGGAGACCAGCCTGCAGTTGATGAGGCCATCGTATGCAAGAGTACTCACCGTTACCACCCAGACAGCTAGGTATATGACGTCCGATATCTTCATCCCTGGGGGATTACTTTGAAGCCAGAGTAATCAGAATACTTTTCGAGCGGGACTTTGAGGATCCATGAGGAAATGAGGCGTGTGAAAGAATGGGACACATTACATTATCTACCCGAAACGTTGTTTCATACGACTGATACCTGTGTCCTCACGGAAGCTTCCACATTTCATTGAGTTTCAAGAGCGTCTTGTCTTTGGTCGCCCCAACCACCGTCTCCTTTCTTTTAGGGAGAGTCCACAGAAGCAGAGGATTTTGGGTGGGCTTTTATATGCGATCAGTTATTTTTTAGTCAATATTTTTCTTGTTCCTCGTTCATTTCGGTAGCGTTAACGCACTTTGGAACGCACTTGCATCGTTCTTATGTCACAGGTCTTATTCGTTAACGACTCCGAGCTTCGATCGCATCTAAATGCATTCACTTCTTTCACCGTCTCTCTTCATTCTTTCCATCATGAGAAAGTTTCTAGGTGAAGGTAGCAAAACACGTAGAATGCGGAGCGTTTTCCATTTAGAGGCATAAAGTCAAAGTAGACACTTTAGAACTTAAGTGCATACATCTGCTTTGTCAAAATCCATGACAAATATCGGCATAGTTTCTGGAGGGTGTCAAAGACCTTTGAAGTAGACATAGACGACACACACACACACACACACTTGTCAAAGTTCCGTCTCCTCTGTAGAGGGATTGGAGTCAGGCTGAGGTAATGAGTGTGTGTGTGTGTGTTTACGTGCTGGCACACTACTGGCTGAGTGCGTGGCGGAGGTGAGTGTGTGTGTGTGTGTGTGAGAGAGTGCGTCGGGCGGGAGGGGTGAGTGTGTGTGTGCGTGTGTGTGTGTGTATGTGTGTATCGGAAGTAGCGAAGATTCTCGAGGCAGTGTTGCGCTGTCGACCAGGGCTGGCGCCCGACTGAGCTCGCCCCGCAAGGAAAGGGTCTGGTCGAGGGATGTTGCGTCGGGCGAGTGAGCTGGCTGGCTGGCTGGCTCTCTCTCTCTCTCTCTCTCTCTCTCTCTCTCTCTCTCTCTCTCTCTCTCTCTCTCTCTCGTATTTTCAAAATCCATTTGCCTTTCACTCTTCTTTAAAAAGAGACCCGACACAGTGGCTGTAGAACTGTTCTCCACTCGTGCTCAAGGGTCGTACCCTCGTGCTCAGGGGTCGTACCCTCGTGCTAAAGGGTCGTACCTTCGTGCTGAAGGGTCGTACCTTCGTGCTCAAGGGTCGTACCTTCGTGTTGAAGGGTCGTACCTTCGTGCTGCAGGGTCGTACCTTCGTGCTCAAGGGTCGTACCCTCGTGCTCAAGGGTCGTACCTTCGTGCTCAAGGGTCGTACCGTCGTGTTTTCAAGGAGTTTCGTAACTCTTGTGTTCATTTTGAACCATTAGCACCATTATTGTTACCATAATTTCTATTCTCGGTTTCCTCCAAGCTCCTCGACCGTTCATTGTGCACTAGAGACACACACTAACCTCAGACACCACATATCTCGACACCGTCCAAATAATTATTTGTGACCCAGTGCTCTCTCTCGCCGGTTATGAAACCTCTTGAGACAAAAATGGAGGGAGGATGGGAAATTGAAAAAACTTTCTTTTCTTCTTTTTGATGCCCCCCCATTAGAATGGTTGCTTGCCTTTCCAGGCTATTTGGGAGGCGATTCGCGCCTGGAGTGCTTGCAATTTCACACCGGTTCGACTCCCAGGATATTTTTGCTTCGTGACCCATTTCTGTAATAGGGTTTTTCGAGCCCATTTTCCGTTTCGAACGTAGTTAACGGATGAATATGTAAAGCTTGTGTGTGTGAATATATCTGTCTTATCTATCTATCTATCTATCTATAATATCCCTGGGGATAGGGGAGAAAAAATACTGTCCACGTACGCCCTGCGTGTCATGCAAAGGAATATTTCCCGTAGTGCCCGTGAATGAAAGGGACGCATGTCAAAGCTGGGGGGTCACTACAGGCGTGCTGCTGGGCTGGGCCCTGTGACCACTGCTCTCCTTGGCGTGATTAATTGACTTGATAGGAGGTCAGGATCACGATGGGAGTAATGCATACTGTACACACACATACACACACACGCACACACGCACGCGCGCGCGCTGACGATATATGTTTACCTGGCTTTGGTTGGGTATATATATAATATACCTGGGGATATATAAAAGATTGAGACTGGGCAACGCGAGTGTAAAATTCTCTTCCCGTAATACTCAAATAGTCATCACACACAGACACACTCACCCACTCCCTGCAGTCCTCGCTCTCTCTCTCCCACTCCCTCGCACTCCAACGCACCCATCTATCCCTTTCTGGAGTCATTCGCATCAGGATAAAAGGGGAAGACACGCCCCCATCACGAGGGGTTTGGCGAACTCGGATCTTTCCCAATCTTGCCACGGTTCGCGCCAAGTCTTTCCGATTTCTCTTGGGTTTAAAGATTTATTTCTCTCTCTCTTATTTTTCCCTCATCAGTTATTGCTCGATGTTGGTGTGTAAGTGGCTTCCTTTGTGTAAGCGTCCGTGGCAGCGGGAGGGGCACTGATGTCTTGAAAAATGTGGATTTTTCAAATATTTATGATATATATATATATATATATATATATATATATATATATATATATATATATATATATATATATTTCATTCTTCATCGATTTTTCCATGTCAGCGAGGTAGCGCCAGGAACAGACGAAGAGAGGCCACATTCGCTCACACTCAGTCTCTAGCTGTCATGTGTAATTCACCGAAACCACAGCTCGCTATCCACATCCAGGCCTCACAGACCTCTCCATGGTTTACCCCGGATGCTTCACATGCCCTGGTTCAGTCCATTGGTAGCACGTCGAACTGTATATATATATATATATATATATATATATATATATATATATATATATATATATATGTGTGT
>JAYMFT010069060.1:0-14642 GCA_038088735.1 Panulirus argus
GTCTGTTTCCTGGCGCTACCTCGCTGACGCGGGAAACAGCGATCAAGTATAATAAATAAATAAATAAATATATATATCCTCAATTATGCTGTAACAGAGTAACATCATACAGACATTTATTACTACAGCATCTCACTTTCAAACTAATCAAAGAGTTTTTTAAACTGCACTTTCCTGGCATGAGTTAAACTCTCATATAAGATGCAATGAAAAAATAAAGCACTTACAAATGATAAAACAAGTAAGGTGTTCCAACTGGAACAAGTTCCCTTGAACTAGATATTAGTGTGTGTGTGTACAGTGCAAATACCACACGTTGCAGATGTCCTTCCACAGCTCAGGAAATTTATGATGCATGGAAGTACTACCAATAATGAAAATAGAATTTTATGATGCATGGAAGTGCTACGTATAATGAAAATATCACCAAAAAATGAATAAATCTCATGCACATATACATAAATCCCATATACATATACAAGACATGAGGAATGTTTTAGTAAAGGTTGTTCAAATACTCAGAATGCTGCAGGGCTACGTAATTTGGAAAATAATGAAGAAAGGATAAAACTGTCACACTGTGGTCCAAATTTGTTTATGCGAGTCTAAATGAACCAACACTAAGAGAAATATTCCAAGGAATGGCATTCATGCATCCAAACACAAACAAGTCTTTTCAGCACCTATTCCTTATGACTTCTGCTGTCAAAGTTGCAATCTCTCCATATACAAAAATGAAAAATTTTCATTAGATGAAAACACAGAACTGATAAAAAGTTGGCAGATTTCATGACTGATTATTAACCTTACTGCAATGATGGCCTGAGCTTCTCTTTCTGATATAAGGCTTGTTTTATTGACAAGCTCATTAAGCAGATATTCCAAACAATTGCAGTTGATACGTGAGTCTACTTGGTCCAGAAGAACTGTGAGCTGGGCCAGACGTTGTACAGCTGTGAGCAAGTCCTCAGATTCTCCACCACTAGATTCACCTAAAATTAAGAACTTTCCATAATTGCAAGAAACAATGTGTTACATCTTTCTGGAGAAGGAGGAGTTGGAGCAAGCCTACCTACAAGACTGAATATTGAAAATTGCCATAAGGAGGGGCTAACATGTAGTGCTCAATACAAAACCTGCTTCTTTCACAATGCTATTGTCCACTCCTCTCACACACATTGTATAGTTTTTGATCTCAAGTTCATCCATATCTTTTGTAGCCACTTGTTCTGCTTTCTCTTAACACTTTACCTACTTGAGATATTTATTCATGTGAGCTGAACAACCCCTCCAGATGTAAATTTATGCATCAAGTTGCACACTTCTATTTCAAGGCAATATACTGAGCATGGTTGGTGGTGGCTGAGATGGTAGTGTACAATAATTTCTCTCCACAATCAGTCATCCTCTAGCCATACCAATGACAATATATTTTTGTCTTTTCTATTAAGGAATCTGAAGATTTTTGGTTAGATTTAGAAGACCAAGCAGAATATCCTGAATTACTTGAAGATAATGATCTGTCTCTGGATCATGTGGAGAGTGATTCTATGGACACTGGCTCTTCTAGCATTGAAAGCTGACCAAGATGAAGTAGAAGGAAGCATTTCTATCCATTAATTAAAGTATGGTGTCTAACTGCACTGAAGACTCTCCACAAACAATGGCAATGTTTAAATGCCCCTAAATACAAAAAAGAAAAAAAAATATCAGTCCATGGTCTACCAAAAATCCTCTGATAATCTTCTTATTCATCATCTGGTATCTCCTGGTTTGCTTCTTGCATATCTATTTGCTAAAAAAATGAATCCTTAACTTCATGGGGCAATTAGCACATCAATGACACATCAAACTAATTCCTATTTGAAACTCTAATAACTACATTAAGCTGACTTTATTGTAAATTACTTTGTCATTTTTTATACCCCTAACTGTATATCCATTTGGCTAATCCAGGACAAAATCACAAATCACAATAAACTACTAAAGGCAAATTGTTTTCTTGTGAATTTCAAGAGAAAATATACTTACCACTAAGCATGACATGAATAGTATACAAGATGGTGGGAACTTTTATGAAGGTAAAGCCAACCCATTTAAGTTCTTGATATGGTTGGTATTCTGGACAACTTAGGCCCAAAAAACTACTTCTCAATAGTTCTAGGTAAAGCTCCATGGTACTCAGCCCCTAAAATATAAAATGTCCATAAGACTAGGTAGGAAGAGATAAGTGACTGCAAAGCCTACTGCAAAAAAAATAAACTTACAAACAAAAAGGATACAGATATCCATAATCAAACACATATACAAACAAATATACTCTAAAGAGGAAATGACAAAGGGAAACAAGATTACAACCTAAAAGTTTTTGAATGAAACTAGCAATGTTGAGAATAAATAATTCTTTGAAATTAGACTCTACTGCCATGGCCACCCCCTTGAGGGAGTTCCAGAAGGAAACTGGCATCAGGGATGTAGCTAGATAACAGCAAAAAACAAACAAGAAACAAGTTAAAAATGATATGAAGTACTTCTATGGAAAGAGAGTAGTTGATGACAGGATCAGGCTAATTAATGACACTGCAAATGCAAACAGTGCAAAAAGTTTTGATTAGCTGTATGATGAAGGTACAAATAGTTTAAGAGAAGAGACCCCACAAGTATAGAACTCCCTCACCATACTGAATGAGTAGGCAATTGCACAAAAACACACAAACACAACTGGAAAACCACCAAAACTAGAATATGCTTCTCAAATCTAGTCACCTAACTTAAAGAAGCATAAAAATTTAATTGAGATTCAGAGAAGGACAACAAATATGTAACCTAATTCATAAAGTTGTGCTACAGTAAAAGGCTGATGGCTTTAAATCTGCCCACTATGGAGGAGGAGAAGGAAGTTAGGGGTGACTTATCACAAACTTCATGTACTCAAATCAGCTGGATAAAGTTGACAGTGAACAGTTCTTGGCGAGATGCAGTGACAGAGGAACCAGAGGTCATAAAAAGAGGCTAAATCAAAGCTTTTTAGAAAATGGATGTGAATAACATTTTTGTGTATCAGGGTGGTGGATAACTGGAATAAATTTTGTGATGAAACAGTGACTACTGGCAGCAAAAAAAATAAAAGCTCTTTTTAGTTGAGAAAGTTTCTTTTTAAGTAGAGAAAGTTCACCATATGGAACCCAATACATGTACAACTCCTATGTACTTTATTACTAATATCCTAAAGCCCCAGGACCTTCTCCTGGGGTTCCTACAGGTTCAAGGCTGCATAACAATTAATAACAGGGAACAGATGGACTTTGTACATATAAATATTTACTTGAGAACACTGAAGATACGATTAATGCAGGAAACATACATAAATCTAAGAAACTGTTTGATAGCAGAGAATGCTCAAGAGATGGGGCTCCATGAGTATAAAGCTCCCTTATGTACAGTACAAAGACGTAATTACATTCACAGGAAAAGGGATAAAGAGGAGAGCATAAACTGGAAATAATGGATGGTTTAATACTGTTAACAGGTAAGTAAACATACAGCCATAATTTGGAAGATATACAAGAACACAAAAGACTTTCCTTTCACATTCCATTCAACCATATATCTTATAATAAACAACCATAGGTATACAACCTACATTCAGAGATATGTACACTTTGCAGAACTGGGGTTTCCATCCCCAAAGTTGGTAAAATGGCTGGGATGTCCAATTCCCAGGGTTGTCTTACTGCCATGCTACCCTGATTCTTTTTAATACACACACAAGATATTCTTATGAAGGGTGGTATCATCATTTCCATTATTTACTTTATTTCTTGGGCCATATTAAGATATGTTAGTAATTAAAAAAAATATACTTGAAAGGCATCTAACGTATCTGGTTTCCAAAAATATATTCCTGATATAGCAAACTAGGGAAATAATGAAGAAAATGGCAAAGCATCTAAGAAAAGTGGAACTAATGCTCTCTGACTTATCAAAACATCGTAAAGAATACCTGGAGTTGCTGCAGGAGGAGCAGCTGGTGGGCAAATGTGGAAGCATCACGTGTGGTGTGGGTTATGACTTCCAGCATCACAAGGCTATGCATGGCATGACACAGTGGTACGCTTCTGCTGTCAAATTTGTGCTTGTTACCAATGCTATCCAATGGCTGATAATCCCTTAGCTGACTGCACAAACAAAATATGTGTAAACAAACCACCTGCATGAGCTTACATATAAGGAAACTAACAATTAATGTCTATTCAATGTGTAAGAAACCTATATGCAGAATGCTCAACTTTACATTTTTGTGTAAGTAATCAAATCTTTGTTTACTCAAACAATTTCCACTGAGCAAACTCTTGCTTACCAAACAGATTTAATAAGGATGTCTTTGTTCTCCACAATGCCACCTGCACCAGCAAGGAGCGTCTCCACTTCTACCATTTTTTTCATACAGCTGCCCCAAGTGCCTGAAAGTAATTCATGAAACCAAAGTGCAATTTGCAGAAAGACAGTGTACGAGAAAGTAAAAAGTGCAATGTGATTGAGATAACATACGAATGTGTGTTGGAATGGTTCAAACATATGGAGAGGATGAGCAAAGAAAGAATGACTGAGGGGATCTACATGTTAAAATTGGAGGAAGGGGAAGAGATAGACCAAGAAGGAGATGGAAGGATGATTGAAGGGGGTTTTGTGGTACCAAGGTGTGAACATTCAAAAGGGTGAGAGGCATGCAAGGGGTGGAATGAATTGGATTGACATGGTATGTGAAGGTGGGGAGCAACATAATATCAATGGGCTAAACTAAGGCATATAAGACAGTCAAAGAAAACCAAAAAATAGTCTATAGTATTGGACAGAAGGCTTTGGTTTTGGTTCATTATACATGATAGTTAAAGGGTGGATGTTTGCATGTGAGGCTGCTGGCCGTTTGCACCTGATGCAACCATATGCTGGTGTGAAAAATGAGAAAAGAATTGTAGTTTAAGAGAAACTAATCAAAACCTAGGATGAATAACTTTATCATAATGTTATTAAGTGACAAAGATGTCTTCCGAGAGGAAGCATACCATGTTCCTGAGCCCATGGTCATTCTTTTAATCCCTTCACTAACAAAAGTAAAAATAGATCTGTCACACAATGTCAGTACACTCATATCAATCATGTACAGTCTTGCCCTATTTCTTTCCACTAAAATTAGAATTCTTTTGGATGGCTGTAGTCAATATCATCATCCATTACTTTATTTCCACACTGACTTTGGAGTATCTTACTCTCAAAATTATCAGTTCATCATCATGCCTCAAAAGGTGAAGTCAAATACTCTTTCACCTGACCAGATAAACATTATATTGTTCCGTGATAATGGTGGGATGATAAAGATGTTGATATGGGTAATGAAAGTTATGATGATCTGTGTGTACAGTTGCATTCAGAAGACAGCAACAGTAGTGGCTAAAGTGATATACATTATCAAGATTTTGAAGTACTAAGATACAAAAAAAGGCCATGACTATTACTGACCTGCATTTATCTTAAAATAACATTATGCAATTCAGCTGTAACAAAACCAAACAAAAACATTGTGGAAATTCAGGTGAAAATTCAAGGAAAATTTATTGTATGACATACAAACTGATGCTACAAGTTATAAAATGGAACAGGCTGAGCTGATCAAAATCCACAAATATTCTTAGATATGGATATAGTGGTCATGAAAGCCACATGACCCATGGAAATAAACCAGATAAGTGGGAGTGGAGTGAAGTAGAATTATATGATTAATCAACTGAATGATATTTTCAGGAAAATATCTGAAAACTGAGCTAATACACTACATCTATGATAAAAAATAGATATCATGGTCAAATAATGGATATAAAAGTAGTACGTACAAGTTCAAGGTTACAAAAGTGGACTGAAGATGATTAATATGCAGTTTTTTACAGCAATGATGCTAGCCCTGTCTTACTCTAAAAACAGTAGGTTGTGAGATTATTGGTTAACAAACCTGGCGATATTTAGTCCAATATTCTCTGAGACAATGTGCGCAAACATGTCCAAGGTGATGCTCCAAGCAGGACAATACAGGGATAAAACTGGAAAAACTATGCTTCAAAAACACAAAGGAAAAAACTGTCACATCTTTAAAGTGTGAAAAAGGCTGGGATGTGTCAAGAAAATGAGACATATGACATGCAGGGATGAAGAATAGACAGGAATGCAGCGTGAAAAACTAATTAGAGTGCTTGGAGACAATGAAACAGATGGGAACTAGAGTGTAAAAAAAAAAAAATATAGTCATAATCACACAAAAAAGCTGAAGCTGTTCATAAAGGGAACAAACAGCAAAGACAGGGATGTTCCCACCTGGTTCTTCTCCACGACCAATCTCCAACATACAAGTGAGGAAGGGACACTTGTAAATGTCCAGCATGATGGTTGCTGCCAGGGTAAGGTTGGTAGAGTGTTCAGGGGCATCGCCTAGGTCCAACAGTTGTTGTGCTGTCCAACCCATGACCTGTTACTCAAAAAAATTTTGTCTGTTTTGCTTTCAAGTTTCACATAACAGGCTACACTATAAATACAGCTAAATGAATAAAATATTCATTATCAAGTTTATTCAAACACTTTACATGTAATCAGATAAAAGTGAGAGGGCAAACTTGAACATCATTCTTTGATATTTTCAATATATAAGTATGTGGTAACTCCCAGAGGACTGATAAAATTACCAACAAATAATTTTATTACTACAATGATTACTTCTAAGCGCATAGGAGTCACATACGACCTACCTGCACCAGCCATTTGACCCCACCAACAATGGATGTAGCTAACATTAGGCAATCTTCTGGCTTTCCTCTGCATGATACACTTTTCTGGAAATACCACAAAGTGAATTCTGTAATCTAATGAACTCAATGACCTTTTCTCAGGATAAATTTTGTATCTACATTAACTCTCAGATTTATTATAATGAATAACACAGGTGACTGCAACATTCAAAATCTTTAAAAGATGAGGAATTAAATATATTTTAAGTATTAGAAAGCACAACTATGACCAGAAGAACCCACATATAGGTAAGGCAAAAAGGAAAGGCAGCAACCTGGATCAAGAAAGGTAACATGACAGTTACTACTGTGCTGACTCTTCAGCCTATTATCATCATTTACATTTACTACAGTTTTTATACGAATATGTTAATTCCCATGTTAATCATACAAGTGATTCTTTTTAATATGAATTATATAATCAGTCAAAAGTTCTTAAATTATCTTAAATTATCTTAAATCTTTTACATATATACAAATTGCCTCACCATCATGGACTGCATTAGTGTGAGAAGTGCATGTACACAATGGGGCTTGTGAAGGCCGTCATATTTACTTATACTCTCAATCACGCCCCCATATGACACAATCTGAAAAAAGCAAGAGTGTTCAAATATGGATATAATCAAGGACAACAGGTATCTATGCAAACACTATTAAGAAGAACTGCCATACCTTGTCTAAAAGTGCTCAGTTCTAAGGAACTTCCAGTATATATTTCTAAGATCTAAATGAATGAAAGCTTGTTAATAGCTATAAGATTCCATTAAATTCAGGCAAATGTGCTTATTCTTATAAAATTCCTCAACACTCATATGAATCAGATCTTAGCTTAAACCCTGAATACTATAATACCTTTAATTCCTGTACAAACAAGTGCTCATACTCTTATAGACTGTTAATATGGCACATGAGTCAGAAAGACAGATATTATCTGATCTAATAATTAATACAGTAAATTAAATCACAACATTATTACTAATGATTCACAAGCACTTCATCAAACTCCAATCCTTTAAAAATGTGTGGACATCTGACCTCATCCACTCAAAAAATAGGGAGACAGCTTGTGCCAACCAACCTGAGAACTAAGTGAATGTCTGAGATAGGAGAGGATAAGGCTGTTTGGCAATGGACCCATCAGAGCCTGTTGTAGAATGTAATCTGCCAAATGGTATATGTCACCACTTACAGCTCTTGGTAAGACCTGAGAGATATTTTTTATGTATTAGTCATTGCTATTCGTATTACACTTCAGCTTACATAAGGTGTTTTATATTAATTTCCACTTTAAAATTATAGTGCCCTATTCAAAATAGATCTGTACATTTGTTTTGCAGTAAGAAATTGATATGTAACTCCTTACTGTTTTTATATGTATTCCCCATTGGAGATCTGACCATCGTTCTCTCCAAGCTCGAATCAAAAGAGAACGAATAGTGCCAGCTTTACTGCTGGTAACAGGTTCCAGAACCATCTTTCATGCCTCTTCTAACCAATTTAATTCTGATGTTGAGTGCTCCTGTCATGAAGAGAAGTCCTCAATGATTCCAGGCCTTTAGAGGAATGGAGAAATGGATAACAATCTTAGATTCTGAGGTGGGAAAAAAAGAACTGCATTTTAAAAACAGGATGTTATAATTGTTAGGTCAAAAGATGTGATTCATACTGAAGAAAATATGAGTGGAAAAATTCAGTTCTTTTAATCTTGCCTATAAGTATAAGAATATGAACACAAGCAAATATCTGACCAAGAATCAATCATTTACTTTTTAGACAATATAAAGCAGTTACATTCTCTTTTGAAATCAATCTATCTGTAACTTTAATGAATTTCACAAAATACAGTTTTATGAATGCTAAAATTGGTCTTTGATAAACTTTTGTCCCTTTTATCATGTAATTTAAAAAAAAGAAATCTTGCAATAAGATTTTCTATCACAGAACTACTGCTGAGTGATAAACAAATACCTATGATGAACTGGTTTTAGTGATGGACTTGAAAGTCACTCAGCAGTTGTTTCAGTCAAGACAAGTCAAACTGCTAACACTAACACAGATATGGGTAATGGTTATAGTAAAAGAATTCTATGAATCTCATAATGCTTCTTAACTTAAACTGTTACTAAATACCAATTAATCACACTGAGATCTGCTAACTATCGCAGCAAAAGTCAAAGTGCTCTTATGGTCTGTTAGCAAAAGGCCATACTGCTGTTTTCAAGTCAGCCTACTGTTCACTGACTAGGAGATTTGTTAACTGTCTATTACATGGAACATATGATCTGTACCCGCAGATGCAGACTGCATTCTAATAGATTAAAGTGACCTCTATCTGCTTGGTGTAACGTAAGTAATTTCAAATTCATTCAGTAGTCATATCAATGGGCAGCACAGCACTTAACTCCCTTATTTATACAGGAAATTTGTGCTCCTAGGAAAAGCCAGGACAGTAAAAGCAAAATCAGCAAAAAGACTGGCTTCCATTATAAAAGGGGGTTTCATTCTCAGCTGATGGCAAAGTCCCCTTTTAAATAAAAATACTGTACCTTGCCCATTACATTCTGTTGTTTTCTCCATGAGAAGAAGGTGATGTCAGGTAAATACCCTGGCATAATATTTGATGAATTTTGTCGGGAAGAAAACCTGCCTTCAGTTCGGTTAATTCATAATTTCTTCAGAAATAATTATTCAACCTCAGTAAAGGAAAAAAAAAAAGAAAGAAAACTTACATATCACTCACACTGGGATTGGTTCATTTCCTATTATGATGAATTCCATAATCATAACTTTATCTTCTATCTCCTATCACAAATTTTGAGCGGCCTGCTGGGCCAGCTACTTGCACTCTCTCCATTGCCAGGACTTACTCGCACCTTTGATACTGCCTTTTTCTTTTCCAGTTATAACAGCTACCTATGATTTTCCCTGTATATAGGTCTCTGCAGAACTTATCGACCTGATATAATGCGAAATATAAATTCGTAGACTTCAACATGAAAAAAATAAACTATCTTAACCACGTAATCAAACAAATTCCGTGAGGTGGGTCAAGTACATATTTAGCCTCTGGAAGCACTCAGATTCATACAAATTTACAAATACAATTTGCCAAACCTTCTCGAGTAATTGATATCTTCATGAAGACGCCTCTGCTTTTGGTTACGGTAAACAATTCATTGTTGTCCCTCTGTGGGCGAGTTCAGATCTTAAAGCTTATTCTCAGCCTCATTCCCATCTCTAATTAGAATTCAGATTTCTTGAGCCAACTTACACACTTGGTGTACCAATTTCTTGAGTCAAGTTACACATTTGGTGTATCTAAGTCCTCCTGAGGAGAGAGTTTTATTTTCAGTCTTGCACTCTAGACAGATCTTTTCCTTATAATTTACTGATGTAGTTTACAGTTTCTCTGTTTCTGATTATTATGCTCATTTTCTTATCAGACTTACCTTATTTTATATTTTGATGTCAGTGTTTCTTTACCTTCTTTGTAGGAAAGAAATCAATAATATGACCAAATACATATTATTTTTGGATTCATGGTGTTCAATCTAACCTTCTTTACTTAACATCTCGAGCACAACACAGCCTTTGGCTGTAAAGGTCTGTCCTTTGCTCTGACCCTTGACGGTGTACCCAAGGGTTGTGCCTTTTTGCTCAGTGGTCCTACCGCCTTTCTCAAGACTTATAAAGTCGTACTCAATGAGCTAAGCTTAACCTTTGTTAACAAGTGCCTTTGTCAAGTGCCTCAGCAGCAGTCATATATCATCTTACGAAATACAATGTAGAATGTACAGTGCCACATTTCTTTTGCTCTTTTACCTGTACAAATGTTCTGTTCGAGAGAGGAACAGTTTCAAGCTACTCATATGCACAGCATTTCAATAAACGTAGTAGACAGCTCTCTAGACATTTACGAGCACGTATAATAACTCATTACATAAATGTGAAAAGAATTTAGAAAACAAAACGCTTATATGTTAAAATTATTTGGCTTGCATCATCTGCTGAACAGAGAAGATACTCATAAAGATAACATTTATCCATTATGTGGGCGGACAGCTATCACGTTACTCGCATTATCTGGTGCTGCACGGGTATCCGGGCCAGGCTCTATTATAACCAGCTGCTGCTCACAGCCTCACAAACTCAAGAGACTCTTTGGCTGTCATACTTATGTGTTCGGTAACCACCACGCCCGTTGTGGTGGAAGGCAAGTGGAAGTTTATGCCCGGGCCAACGGAGGTCACCACCTCCTCACCACCACCACCAGCCCCGGGTGGTACCCTGAGAGATGTCAGCACAGCAGTACCTATTACCTGCGTCCAGGGCGACAACAGGTATGCCCACCCTCTGATCTCATAGTCATGATCAGCTATGAAAAAATATTTGTTCCTATATAGGCTTGTGTGTGTATATGTAAGCTCATATATATTTGGCGTTTAATGGCTTATCATGCATTAGTTTTACGCGTAGACCTGCACTAGTGAGTGCCCCTAAATTATTTCCTGGCATTCCTTAGATTCCTTTCTCAATCATTTCCAGCAATTAAGAAAAAGAATAAGCATTTACTTGAGCACCATCTACAAAGATATATTGTCCAATTATGAAAACATGCTATAAACCTCTTAATTCTAAATCAACTTTCTCAAGCAGGGAATGCCCTGCAAGAGTCTATTCCCTCCATGATTCACCCCTTACTTATTCGAGCACATAATGATAATCGTGTATATAATTACTACGGTTATCATGATGTGGACAAAGCGTCATGACTAGGGTGACGACCTCTCCAAATCTAGCCAGCCCTTCCACCAGACTAGGTATAACTAGGGTTATAGTTCGCACTCTCATTACCGCAAAGGCCCGTGTTCACCGAAAACTTAAAATAAATTCATAGACACCTGACAACAGTTGTATAATGAGACAAAGCCGTGGTGTATACCGGTTAGCATTCCTGACCATGACGCATTCACGGTACGCCCAGGGTCGAGCGCATGGGTTCGAATCCTGGTTGCGACAGTCGGTCCACGATCAACCCAACTGTTCATCCACCCCAGGTGTTGGTCGATAAAATAGTTTAGGCTACGATACACACACACACACACACACACACACACACACATATATATATATATATATATATATATATATATATATATATATATATATATATATACAATTAATATTTTCAATTTGCCTATAATGGTGCTATAACTGTTCAATTATTTCGTGTTAACTTTACAGTGATAAAACAATTTAGTATATATTTGAGGATGACATTTCAAATAAGTGCTCTACACTTTTTGTATAATCCTAAGCAACACTGCATGCATCAATTTATATGTACTTTTACTGTCACGAAATCAAATGCAGAAAAAGAATGTGCCCTTCCAGCGGTGCAATGATCCATTTGGTATTCTACTTACCATTCGCTCCGTGATTGCCTATGTCGAGCCTCTCCCGTTATGTAAACTTCAATTAAGAATCATCAAAAGTACTTTGAGTGTATACCTTTAGACACATAAGATTAAAAAAAAAAGATATATTACATAAGTCAAACTTGCTGAAGGAAAGTCTGTTTACATATATATTATCTATTGCAACCGATAGATGACTCTTCCGTCGGCGCTTTCCAATACCTTTTAAAGACAACTCTAATTCGACTTTTATAATATATGGAAATCTCATTGGCTCACTGTCCATAATGTTTGCTACAGTTGGCACTATCCAAACACAAGAAAATTGACAAATAGGAATACGGTATATCGTCTTCTTAAGCAAGACTTGTTTTCATTGGTCAGTTGAGGAGACTTAGGTGACATATTGCTTACTAACGAACTCGACTTGTTGATGTGTCGGCCTCCAGACCCCGTCAGGTGATCCTCGTTAGGCCAGCCTCACTGTATGGTGATATATTGCAAATACTGAGAGGATGGCTACACCAGGGTCCTACAGCAATGAACGGCCGCCGTCTGTAGACGTGGACTACGCCGCAGATCCTGCCTCGGGGAGTTTCTTCAGTACAGAGTTTAAGAAGTGCGTGTAGAACATACGGGTCAATCAGATTTCTTCCCTATTAAGTTCCCTAAAAGTTTTATGCATCACATCGTTCACAAAATTATTCACCTGTTAGCTGGTAATGATTCATAAAGTCCGTAAAGTTCACAGACATGAAAGTAAAGTAAATGGTAAAGTGTATTTATGAGCCTGTCAAATAGCTCCCTGCTATTAATTGACAGATCGACGAAAATCATTACAAACAATTTGTTCATTTTTATCATTAATTTTTACATGCACATGTAAATTATGAGTGCTTTTTGTTTACTTGGGCCTGGTTAAGTTAAAGATATTAAATGTGAAAAAAAACGCATCAAACCTAACTTAGGTAAAAAAAAGTACTCTCAATTTAATGTGTGTATCTTAAATTATTTTAAATGAAGCAAATTGTATGATATGATTTTCATCAGCATCAGTCAGTAAAGGCATACCACTAAAATGCACTTCACCAAATGACCTCAATTGAGCCTACCATAGCCAGAATAAAGTAAGTAATTCAGCCTCACCGTACGTCATCTCATGTGTCCCATCGTATCCCATCATCTCATTTCACCTCACTTCACATGACACTTATGTTAATGGGGATTGGTGCTGACATTGGAGAAACTTCAAAATTTTACCAGAAGGGGAGTAGCCTGGTAGAAGTGTATCTTAGGGGCAATACCGTTAATTTTTCATTGTGGATGAAAGTCATATCGGGCGATTTATTTCACTCAACAAATTTTGTTGTGTACGCTCAAATTTGGAGTACTTTTTCTCTACCTAGATCACAAAGGCCTGATCGAAAAGCACAGCTTACTTTGAGCAAGTAGATGCATGGTACATTGTTGAGTCAAATGTAAGTGACTGCTGTGATGCTTGTTTTAATTTTTTTGCAAAGAAACTGTTTTGCTAAGCTTGGTAAATATAGTTGGCACCATATTGTTCCCTTTCCGTATGACAAGCATGAAAATATGTAAAGTATTATAGCCAAAATCAAAAGGTGCCATAGATATGATTAGAGAATACAGTATTAACATCTAGGGCCTGAATCTAGTTCACTCACTACCTGCAAGTATTAAAATATCATGGACCACCCTTTGGAGAAATAAAGATTCTCTCTGGACAAATATCTACAAAGTTTATCCAACTAGCCAGGTTGTGGAGGGGACGTAGGCCTATGGACTGCGGCCTCAAACAGCCTGTCTTAGTTGTGGAGGTAGATGAGCCTCATAAATCAAAGTAAGTTATAAGTAAGGTAAGGTAATTCTTTTATGATAGTTTGAGCTAAGTCAAACAAACAGACATAGGAAGATATATTTCGGAATTTTTGATAAGAAAGGAAGTTCCTGTTATGATAGCTTTTAGTAATATGGAAGAGTTCTCATTGGAGATAAAATGATTAACATTATTGCAGTCACTATTGCTAGGTGCCAGGAAGGAAGGGGTGAGATGGTCGTTACCTGTGTGTTTCTTGTTAGCTTTCGTGTAATCAAAAAACCACATTTTGAATGAGCAGGTCTCAAGACTTGGAAGCTCAAAACTCGGGAAACAGCCTGTCAGGAAGAATGTCAGAGGAGGTGAATGCTGCAAAAATTGAAATCATTAATTTTGTAAAGTCAGGGTGTGACAGGGGACCATAAAATTTTTTCTTATAATTGCAAATAGTTTGATACACCTTGAACTACATCTGCTTTTCACCAGACATTCATACCCCTCACAATCTTTTCTCCCAACTCTCATTCCTTAGCTTTAAAGAGAATTGCAAAT
>JAYMFT010069071.1:0-14642 GCA_038088735.1 Panulirus argus
GGGTATATATATATATATATATATATATATATATATATATATATATATATATATAGCGCTAATGGGATGGCCTTAATTAGGGCCTTAGCTGCCCGTGCCGTCTCAGCTAACATAGAAAAAAGAGAAGACAAAGTTGATAAGTCTAGCAGCTTCACTCTCTACACATGAAATGGTATGCCAGTTGATTTCTGGAAGATTAAAATCCCCAAGAATGATTGAGTCCTTATCCTGTACTGCTCTTTGTAAACTCTCGTACATGCGCACCTGGGTGTCAATATCTGCTGACTGACTAGGGCGTCTACAAACGAGGTGTACGCAAATCCTGGAAGATTCTTTGCTAATCTGAACACACAAGTGTTCAACAGCAGCCGATGATGTATTCAGTATTTCGATGTGGTTTAGGTAAGATCTTACATAGAGTGCAGTTCTTCCTCCTCTTTGACCAGCTCTATCTGTCCCTTACAAATAATTCGTAGTCTGGTAGATTGTACACACTAATCAGATCGATGTTTTTCGTGTTCAGAAATGTTTCTGTTAGATCAATGATATTATCGTCTTCACTGTTTACCAAACAATGCAACTCAGCTATCTTACATTCGTGTAAAGTCCATTTATTTTCTTGAAGTGATTTCTATAGGAAACTCGTGGTATGACTTGGTGGTCGGCTGCTTTTAGACCTAAGGGTGAAGAGGTCCCATGACCTGCATCCCTGACGTCACTGTCTGGTGGGTTGGGGAGACGATTCGATCTGACCTCCCTTGTGTAACATGTAATATGACCCAACCTGACCTCAACCGCCCGTCAAAAGGAGTCAACACGCCAGCCTCTAACGGGACTCAACAAAGAAAAAAAATTCTCCTTTAGTTGTATGGCAATTTTGCCTTTCATTCGCATACCTAAGAGTTCTGTCCTTTTATTGTTGAGGTGGATACCGTCTTTGCCACGTAACTAAAGAACCGATGTTAGTATCCGTACACAAGCGTTTCAGTTTCTCATTTACACCTAGCGCTCTACGTAGGGCGTAGTTACCTATGTTAAGTCGTATGGGAGCGCCAGCTAAAACAATGTTATCCCATCTATCTTTAAGGGTGCCAGTCAACTCGTTGTATTCTTCTATGATAACTTCTGAATTTGAATTCTTGTGGCAAACGTCGTTGCTCCCAACATTCACTTCTGCACACGATTATTTAGTTTGTAAATTAATGCATTTAACCATTTGTTTACTTTGGGAAATTCTGGCCCTTGGGTAGACGTGGACTTTCGAATTCCCCACCAAGTGTTTGCCTGTATTTCTTACCAATAAGTCGCCTATAACTACGGCAGTCTTCTTCGCTCTCTTGTTGCAAGTCACTGAGTAGTTCAGATCGGTTGATCATGGGTGTGTCCTACAGGGGAGGGAGGGGGTTAGTAGTTCCATGAGGAAGGAGGAGGGGGTCGGCTGGGTGGATGGTTAGGTTAGGTTAGGTTAGGTTAGGTAGGCTAGGTTAGGTTAGGTTAGGTTAGGTTAGGTTAGGTTAGGTTAGGTAGGCTAGGTTATGTTAGGTTAGGTTAGGTTAGGTTAGGTTAGGTAGGCTGAGGGGTAGGATGAACATGAGGTGTAGGAGGAGCCGTGGGGGAATGGGCTGTGGGTGCAGGGTACCACTTGAGGCGAGTATCAGGCATGGGACGGATATGGGAGAGGAGCTTGTGTGGGAAGGGTGCAAGCTTAGGAGGGCTGGACCAGGATGACGGGGGAGGGGGAGGAGGAGGAGGAAGAGGAGGAGGAGGAGGAGGAGGAGGAGGAGGCTAGCAGTTCCAGACAGTACTGCCCAAGACCTGAATCATCAAAATGAACCAATAAAATCAGCAAATACACAAGTAACCAAGTGGAAAATATACTGTAGTTCGACTTCCCTCTTTGCACACACGCTCATGATAACGGAGAAGCTGTTTGTAGCGTATAGCATACAGTGAAAAATTGGCGTAGTATGTGGAGACAAACGGTTAATAAACGGCACTTAGAAAGGATGAGAAAGTAGCAGAAAGACCAGTCCAAATATGAGAGAAAATCGTTCAGTAATTCGTATAGAGAACCTTGACTCACTGTGAAGATTTGACAAAATAGATACAAAAACCAAACCAGTTTTAAACTGCAAAGAAGATTGTTTGAATCGTGAGTGATACGAGACGTCCTATTTCAAGAACAGTGTACCATTTCTGATCATATTTCCCCCATTTCGTTATATCAATTAAGCCTGAAATACGTGTTGTACTTGGCACTTGCTTAAAAAAAAAGACCTCATTAAGACGTAATGATGGGTGTGCAAAGACGCCGTCAGGAAGGTAGTGATAACTCGGGCTGATTTAATGGACCCGACTCTTCAGGCTCGGGTATGAAGGAACACTCGCTGCTCCTTTCCACATTAAAGGTCTCGTCTGAGGTGGAAAAGTTCTTATCTCCTGCGCTCCCCGTCGTGTTCCCTTCTCCCGCCACCTCCTCCTCAGGTCGTCCTCCTCCTCCTCCTCCCTCCTCCCCTGCAGCCGTCTGCGCCTCCCGGTGAGCACCCCCATCTAGATACCTGTGTCTGGCCGAGCCTGAGACGCAGGAAACAACTCCATATTCCCGAGCCGTGATTGGTGTCCACAGACGACGACATAGAACAGATAAAAGATAACAAGAAAGGTCTATATCACACAATCTTTAACGCAAAGGGTACCAGGAATTATTGCCTGTACGGGTCTGTTAGTTATCATTTACCCTCCGATTTACCTCATTTATGTTTTCTCTCGAGGGGAGTACGTGAGTGTCGCCCAAGACTTTAAGATTCTTTCCTCCACACTGGCTGCGTCCCACGGCGTCATTTCCTCGCCAGCCTCCTCTCGAAACAGCAGGTGAGGAAAGCTGTGGCAAGAGGCCAGTGCCGACGCGTCTATCGGTCTCATCTTTGCTGCGGTTGTCGCGCAAACTGATGCCTATAATTACCTTAATGAGCGGAGAATCCGTCGCAAAACTGGAGATAATGAGGCGGAGATAGCCCACATGACCGACCCCCAAGTGGTTGTTTCGATGATTCTGAAAATCTCGAGACAAAGAGACGAGAGAGAGAGAGAGACAAAGAGACGAGAGAGAGAGAGAGAGAGAGAGAGAGAGAGAGAGCTCATATTGAAACCCTTGTCCAAAAACAGAACTCATCAGGAGCAGCACCGACACAGCTCGGCGGTCTCATTTCCAGCCCACGGGGTGCCCCCCCTGCGACGCTCTCACGGGTGGCGAGGCAGGAGACAAAACCAAGTCGTCGAGGGTGATGGTTCCCCGGTCGGCCTCCTCCTGTGAGGTCAACCGCAGGCAAGGGTCCTCCGTGCAGGACACCTCCGCCTCCCAGTATAATGAGGAGAATAAAAGGAAAAAACACCTTCTCTAGTCTCTCTCTCTCTCTCTCTCTCTCTTTTACCCACTGTCTCACATTATGTCTTTTCTTCCCTCCTTTACACCTCCTCAATGAGTTCTGACCGTGAGTTCTAATTGTTTTATTGATTCAATATTCCCGAGGTTCATTCGTGACGGCAGACTCCCTCCGAGAGCTTTCCGCTGATATTCTCGACTCGTCTTTGCTTGAGAGACGGTTTTGACACCAGTATTTCAGTCTGTCACAAGGCCTCACCTCCACCACCATGCGAGAGCTTCAGACTGCACTTCCCTAGACGTGGATTGTGTGATTAAATAGCTCGAATCTGTTACAAGAGATACCCTGAGATAAAGAGATTTACCCAATCTTAAATGTTTGTTGGGAGTTCTCATGATAATCATCCATTACTGTTACAAGTCAATGAGTTTATTTTAAGCATGGATTAGAATATGCTTGATTGGATTTTATGCATCGATTAGAATTTTCTTGAGTGGACTGTCCCACACCATTTGAGGTCTCCAAGTCTCACCTCTTTAAGTTTCACTTTCTGAATCTTTATTTGTCTAAACATACAAAGGCAAAGCTTATTAGTGTTGGGTGAAGGGTTACATAGCTAAGGGTAAGGTGGAGACAAGTATAGAGCGTATAGTGAGTATTGAACATATAATTCTGTGTCACATATTGTCACATAGCTCTGTGCACCATTCATTATTATTGTCTATCACACGGTCACCATATTTGCAGTCAACATTATCAGCGTAAGTACCAGCACTATTACCCCCTACCACGACTACCACAACTACCAGCAACTCTGGACTGTCACCACAATTAACCACGAGACCATCTGGTACTACTGCCACCACCATTATCTCCAACAACGGGCCATCACCAACAGCCAACACATTCATCGACACCAGCTCCACCAATCCTCGCCACCAACGTCACCATCACTACTACCACTATCTTCACTATGACGGAAGACGCCATTACCATTGACAACAGTACTACCACCACTACCACCACTACCAACACAGCCACCAACACCAACGAGTCACCACAACCATCACAACTTGTACTACAAGGGGGACAGGTGTGGGGGAGTGTGGGGGGTCTCTGCAAGTTGTAGAGAGAGGGTGATGGAATAGTTGTTGGGGAGAGAGAGAGAGAGAGAGAGAGACTCTCCGTGTGTGTTCCCGAACCTCGTTAGCGCTGATAGCACCCCGCCCCCTTCCCCCAGCCCTAGCCTCCCCCCCCCCCAATCAACCCCGGTCCACAGTAGGAGATGAGGGGGGAGGGGAGACAGACTCCCTCCCCCCCTCTGGGGCCTGGGGGGGATTATAACGTACTTCCTCAAGTACGGTGTTCGCCCAGCGTCTTAATAGCCACCTCCTGCCTCATCGTCACTTCGGGCGGGTGTTTCTCGATGATGACTCCTTTTGCTTGAGGTTCTTCGAGAGCTGAAGGCGCAATACGCAAAGGGGACTCGAAGTCTCTTTACCTTAGCAGGAATGGATGCCGATTTCTAGGAGTCTCTGAGGGTTTCTTTCGGGCGAAGGAAGGATCTCTTAAGGACTTCGAAGGATTTTGATCATCCCTCTTCTTAGGCAGCCTTGTCCAACCTGATCTGGACCGTCGGGTCCTCTGAGGAAAAGTATTTTTGTAAACTTTCCAGGCGCCTCGAGATCCCTTTTGACCCTCTGGCCAAGAAGTACTTTTGGGTCTGTGTTCTGCAGCGTTGACAGAAGCAGGACCCGGCCCGATTATAAGCTAAGACCTTCGGGTTCTGGGTCTACTGGTTTTAGTCATTTTCCATCACGCTCACTCAGTTGTGTATCCCTCTCTGGAGGCCCGGGTCCTTCGGTCCATGCCCGATTGCCAGACTGTTCAGTCCGTCTCCTGGACAGAGAGGAGTGGTACTCAAGCTCTTTGAAATTCCCAGTAGATGGATAGCTGTGTGTTACTTGTACGGTTGAGTCAGTGGGTCAGGTAGTGACTCCATACCCTCCTCTTCGTGTCTGGAGCGTAACAACAGCATCGGTAAAGCAAAATGGGTAACGCTCCAGCCAACTGAAGAATGGAATATCTCATCATGACCAACGAAGAGACAACTACTTCGACTCCGACAGGAGGCTCCCCGTAACGTACAGGGGCGACATTTGCCCCTGTCCGTCCGGCCAGCAGCACCACCTCGGCAGATGCTGTTCCCGCCAACTCAAATTCACTGTCGCTCGTCTGTCTGCCAGTCTCAAGGTTTTATCTTTTCTGTTCGCCTTATTGTTGTTCTTGTATAATTTATTGGTCCTTAAACCCTCATGTTTATCCTTCAGGGCGCCGTACTTAACTTGGGACTCATTACGATGTTGTTATTTGTTAATTAGGACGGCGCTACCGTCTGCGTTCCTCCAGCCCTTGGTGCCTCGGGCCGTCGCTGCCGGTGTGCCTCTCTCTGTGTGGCTTCTGGAAGTCTTTACAGACGTCTTTTTCTAGCCTGGTCGAATTCAGTAGTCCACGATTTCTACTGCTCTCTTTATCTCCTTCTAAATCCAATTCCTTCTCTCTCTCTATTAGATCTTAGAACGCTATGGCTCAGTCCTGCAACAGGATAAACGAGTTATGCGCCACAATAACTTCCCGTCTAACTTGGAAACCCGACCTAACTTGGAACCTGCATCCCAAAAGCTGGGGATGCGGTGTAGGGTTCGTAACTATTCCTCTTGTGAGCAGCTGTTCTTTATCTACAGTACAGGGGGAGTTTTCTTCGTCCCGTTATGGAATACTGCTTGCATATCTTGGGTGGTTCTTCATCCACCTTCATCCGCCTCATCTCTGAGATAAACGTAGAGAGAGCACCTTTTGAGGAAAGAGAGAGAGAGAGAGAGAGAGAGTCCACCTTCGACGAGATAGGTCCTCTCTCCCCGTTCTTAAAGGATGCTCTCTCCACGTTCTCATTGGTCCCTTTCAAAACCGAAGGAGTAAGAGAGAGAGAGAGAGAGTAAGGAAGAGAGAGAGAGAGAGTAAGGAAGAGAGAGAGAGAGAGAGAGAGAGAGTAAGAGAGAGAGAGAGAAGAGAGAGAGAGAGAGAGGGAGAGAGAGAGAGAGAAGAGAGAGAGAGAGAGAGGGAGAGAGAGAGAGAGATGCGATCTTTATAATACTATTTAGAGCCGCTGGAGATGTTAGTGTCACTGTATGCAGATCCTGCGAGGGTGTGTTCCTCGATACAGAGAGACAGCGCCGGGGTCCCCCCAACACGGCCTGCCACCGGCCTCATCTGATGGAACGTCACAAGACTCGACCATCAAGATCAGAGATTCAACTGGCTGTTGACTGGCTAACTGGGTAGGCGGCTAGCTAGCTGACTGGCTAGCTAGCTGAATGACTGGCCAGTTGGTTGGCTGGCTGGCTGGCTAGCTGGTTGGTTGGCTGCGTAGCTGGCTGGTTAGCTAGCTGACTGGCTGGCTAGCTAGTTGGCTGGCTGGCTGGCAAGTTGATTGGCTGGCTGGCTAGCTGGTTGGTTGGCTGTGTAGCTGGTTGGTTAGCTAGCTGACTGGCTGGCTAGCTAGTTGGCTAACTAGCTGACTGGTTAGGTGACTGGCTGGCTAGCTAGTTGGCTAACTAGCTGACTGGTTAGCTGGCTGTCTGAGTAGCTGTTTGGTTGGCTGCGCAGCTGGCTGATTAGCCAGCTGATTGGCAGGCTAGCTAGTTGGCTAGCTAGCTAACTGGTTAGCAAGGTGGCTGTCTGGCTGGCTAGCTAGCTGGCTAGCTGCCTAGCTGCTTAGCTAACTCGGTGCTGTTTTTTGGACTGACTGTAGGTTCCACATCTCCTCCAGACACCAGATGGTCAGTTCCAGCATCAGGGTATTTTCCCCGATGTCTTTGGCCTGGATGAACGTGTCGTACTATGCATTCGCATCTGGAGATCGGCTGGGTTGTGACTTTGGGCTAAAAGAAGAATAACTGAGTCAGTGTTGCAGAGACGTAGAAAGTATCATGAGCCAGTCAGATCCTGACGTTCCTTAGATCTCAGTTGTGATTCAGTCATGGCGACATCTTCCCTTGGTACATATCAGTGCTGGATCATCATCGCTTCCACCCCATCTCTCATCCACACACACTCACGTCTTTCTCCCACTCAAAATCCACTTCATCTTTCGTGTCAGACGTTTTTCCCAGATTCCTTTTTGTGGAGAATTGAAGATGAAATGTCTCTCGCCTCACCATTAGCCTCTGTTGACTAAATGGACCACGCAGTTAACTGCTTCCTACATTCTTCGTCTATCTTAACTACTCCCTGGATCTACGGAATCATCAGCAGACTTAAAATCGCCATAGGACTCTATGTTCTGACCACCTGATGTGTACTTCAGCATTGTCTTCGACAGACAGAGAGTTCTCACTCCTTTTCTCATTCCACTATCGTTCCTCACCTCGGCGTTTCCTATCCTCCTCCTCTTCGTCTCTCATCAACAATTTCTCTTCCTTCCTGATCCGAAGGGGCGGGGAGGCCACTCAGGAGCGTACTGGGCCTCCCTCACCCACCCACCCACCCACATAACACATACACACACACACCTGGTGGTCCGTCCGTGCCCCAGTAGCTCTACTACTGCCGTAGGCGAAGCCGCGCCGCGCCGCACGCCCTCCTCCTCCCGCCGCCCTCTCACCGCTCTCCTTACGGACACATCCTCACCGTTACCACTACAGAAGCATCCTCGTGCTCACCTCCGAGGGGTCATATCTCTCTTAGGGAACGGTGGACCCCCGTCCTCGTAAAACCCTCTCGTGTCGAGACACCTCCCTACCCCTTCCTCTCGAGGACAGATGTCTACGGCTCCCATCTCTCTCGAGCGATGAATGAAACGCGACGTCGATTCACCCGACCGACCTACCGACGGCGGCGCCCTTCTCCTCACACAAGTTGCACCTCCTGCAGGAGGAGGATGTCCCTCTTTCATTACCATGTTTATCGCCCGGGTAAACCTGTCGTGCGAGTTCGCAAACAACCGTTTAACAGAAGGTGACTGGCGGGTTTCGAGCGAGCCCCTGTTGTCAGGAATCACATTAAATTCCTGCTTTTTTTTCTTCCAGTTTACGATAATAATGAGGACAGTGTTAATGGAGAAGCAAACGTACGTTCATGGCTCGCTAATGATAGTTGAGACGTCATCTGCTGCCAATCATACTAATAGTAATTAGAGAAAAGAATTAATTAATAATATTGAAGGAACAATCGAAAGCAATTAGACCCTGACAAATGATAATGTAATTGCAGTGATCTTAATTACTGTCTGTGGCTGACGATCACAATCAGACTCCCGGTAACTGAAGGGAGAGGCGGTGCCCATCAGGAGGTGTGGGATTCAGGACCCATCAGGAGCAAAAGGACACAGCTGGAGTGGCAGATGCCCACGTGTGGACCGAGTCAGATATATATATATATATATATATATATATATATATGTATGTACATACATCACATAAACTTCAAGTTGTACACGGATATAAATTTCCTGTCGTGTTAATCCACCTTTTGACAAATAGAGTCTTTTGCAGCGACCAGCTTGGTAAAGCCGAGCGATGATCACAGTCTTGAATCATCTGGACTGATAACCAACCACACCCGAGGCGGAGGCGGCTTGGCGCTACTGGACACCCCAAAGGAGGCGACTGGATCCTGCAAATGGATGGGCCAAGAACACCAAATAAAAAAGAAACGAAAGAGCATCTGGACATAAACTGGGTACTTTATATCCGTTGGTGATCCTCTTATTACAAGATCCAACCCGACTGAATGAGGTGGTAACGTCAGAGGAGGAACCTTATAGAATGTGGGTTGAAATTTAGCCGCCCTCCTCCTCATTCTCCTCCTCCTCCTCCTCCTCCTCTCTTCCCCCACCACCCCACTCATCCAAGGAATCGTCCTCCCCTCCCACACACACTGCAGTTACCTAGCCAAATGACCCGTATTTCACCACTACTAAAATGAAGAAAAGCAAGCGACCTCCTCCTCCTCCCTCTCCTCCTCCTCCTCCTCCTCCTCCTCCTCAACCAGGTTCCTTAGAACGGGCGAAGCGAGAACACAAGGCAAAACCCGAGATAAGGTCGTGTCTTCTCTACTGCAGTAATGGTAGCTGGTGCTTAAGGACACCTGGGGCTTACCATTATAATCCGCGGGCCCTGGGCGAGACCCCGCGCAGCAGCTGGTCGATACAACCCTTCGGTAACAGGAAATCGGAAAATCATCGCCCGCCGGACTCTAATTATACCCCTGATTTAGTAAAGTAAACAACACGGACACTAAATTCTCGCCCACGGGAACCCCAGAGGCGCCCTCTGTCATCAGGCAGGGGAAGGTAAGAGAGAGAGAGGCTGTGGTCCAGAGCTGTGGGACAAGGACACAGCCTCCGTCAGCAAGGCAGGGAAGGCAGAGCCGAGGCTGTGGTCAGGGAGAGTAAGGGTGGGAGGCTGTGATCCCACGCTGTGGAACAGTGGACTCCACCCGCTCGCTGGGAGGAAATCTGTTAAAAGATAGAATATTGAATATTGTAAAAATATACAACAGGAACTGTGAAGGATGGGTCATAGCAAGAGAGAGGAAGACAAAGGTAGGAATTCGATTCCACAGCCTCGAGGGAATAAAGGAGATGTCATAACGGTCAATCCTCGTCTGGTTGGTCTCCAGGTATAAACTATAGGAAGACGTTGCATGTCAATAGCGAGCCTGCAGGTCCAAATTAGAGTTTGTTTTGATAAAGTTGAAATAAATGAGAAAACAGTTTACGTTCATAATCTTATTAACGGGATATCTATTAATACATTGTTTATAGAATGGATTACAATTAATCACTGTTTTCAAGGGTTGTCATATCTATTAATCACTGATCTCAAGGGCTGTCACATCTATTAATCACTAATCTCAAGGCCTGCCAAATTTATCATTTACTGACCTCAAGGGCTGTCATATCTATTGATAAGTATTCTCAAAGGCTGTCACTTCTATTAATCACTGATCTCAAGTTCCTGTCACATCTATTAATCACTAATCCCGAGGGCTGTCACATCTAATAATCAGTGATCTCTAGGGCTGTCACATCTATCAACACTAATCACAAGGGATGTCATATCTATTGATCACTGATCTCAAGGGCTGTCAGATCTATTAATCACTGATCTCAAGAGCTGTCACATCCATTAATCACTAATCCCGAGGGCTGTCATATCGGAGATCCACAGTACAACGGTGAACCCTCGGTGACGTCAGGTTTCTTTGAAATGGCTTGAAAACCAATATCTCTTTCGTCGTCAGAGACAAGCATTTGTCATCTAGTTTAGGAAGCCAACGCAGATGTGATATATTGGTGCGCGCGCGCATACACACACACACACACACACACACACACACTCAGTGGCTCATTAACACAGCTCGTTCCAGACATACACAGTTGGTTCTCCAACCTAACTGTTCCCACACACAAAGGCGGCTCACTAACCCAGCTAGTCCAACTCTCACAGGTGGCACACCAACCCACTGGTGGTCCTGCAAACAGGTGGTGAACAGGTGGTCTCTCTCACGCAGAGATGGGCCAACATACGAGGTGGGGTTGTGATCCTCCTGATGGGGGTGAGTTGATGGGAGGCTCGGGGCAGCAGAGGGGGAGGTGTTTCTCTCCACCAGACACGGAGGGACAGCAGCTGGTGGTGTCTTGACAACACAGGAAAAAAGAAGGTTGATTAAAAGGCTGGCTCTTCAGTCCGGACCTCAGACGCCATATGTGCTCGCGTCTCGGATTGTTTAACCCTCTCGAGCACGACGGTACGGCCCTCCAGCACGACGGTACGGCACTCCAGCAAGACGGTACGGCCCTCCAGCACGACGGTACGGCCCTCCAGCACGACGGTACGGCACTCTAGCACGACGGAACGGCACTCGAACACGACGGTACGGCACTCCAGCACGACGGTACGGCACTCGAACACGACGGTACGGCCCCCAAGCACGGCGGTATAGCAACTTGAGCACGACGTACGACCACTATTCACGACGCACGACCCTTGTGCACGACAACACGACCCTTGGGTATGATGGCTACAACCCTGAACTTGACCCCCTGACGGGCCATACCAACAGACCAAACCACCACACACAGGGGTCGTTTAGTCGTGCTTCGAGGGTCTTACCGCCATTCTCGGGACGTATTTTGTTACTTCGTGTTATCAAATGTCACCCAGGGCATCAATCTGTATTTCCCTCTGTACATATTGATGTCAAAGTTTCATAAAAGTATGGTAACTTTGATAAGAAAAACCTCATCACCAGTTGTCACGCTCGTCTGTCATCAGCTATATACACACACACACACAACACACACACCTAAGAGCCCACAGGACTGACCCTAAGGTGAGGTAAGCAGCTCGCTGTCCACGAACGTCATATAACGCAAACCAGGACAGAGGGGGAGAGAGAGCGCGCGGGGCGGGGCCCCTGCCACCGCTGGTGTCATCCTCAGGAAGTGCTCGTCCGACCTACAATTAGATTAATCGCAGGTGATATACGGCCCCTGACCACGTCACACCCGCCACGACAGCCAGGCGAAGCACTCACTCCCCTCCCTTGCTCCTGTATAGCCTTAGGGAACCGTCAATCAATTCCTCAAGTCTCCATAAACATGCTTGGCCGTCCACCGTCCACCGCCATCGTGAGAGATCAAGATGATAGAATTAAGGAACTTTTAAGGCTTTATGTATATGTCTTTCGTCTGAGATGTGAGTTAAAGGAGGTCATCTGTTATGAGGTCTCACATATTTCTGAAGTTCCTTACGTCTCTGAGATTCATTTATGAGGGCCCTTTATGACGTCCTCTGCTCACAGACAGGTCTTCTGCAGGGGTAGAGAGAGGATCCCTTGTATTTCGAGCACTTGGTTGATCTGTGTGTGTGTGTGTGTGTGTGTGTGTTGGGTGCAGCAGCCAGGGTGAGGGGGACGGGAGGAGGAGGCGGCGGTGAAGAGGCGGGAACCAGAGAGGGGCGGGAGCCAAGTGTCCCCCTCCTCTCTGTTCCCCCACCTCACCGGCGGCGGAGGAGGAGGAGGAGGAGGAGGGTATATCCCGCAGGCCGGCCCACTGACGCCGTAATGAGGGGCTCCCTGACAGTTTGATTCCCGTTCACAATGGCTCAATTACCACGTCCAATTGTCAAAGTAAACAATGACAGTTCTAACCACACACAGACACACACACACCAACCAACCACGGTCACCCCCTCATCCCTCCCTCCAGCCCCTCACGCACCCACCTGGGTCCACCTAGGCACCCCACCATGGCCCACCACGAACCCACGCAGCCCTATTCTGGTTTACTTTAGCCCTTTTACCTCGCCAGTATCTGGGGCATCTGGCCCACTTGATGGCGTGGTGGAGGGAGCACGTCCACCCAACACCACCGCTAACACGACTCCAGCACTACCTCCAACACAACCTCCAAACATCTTCTGTAGTCCCGTGGTGGCAACAGACCATCCTCCTCCCACTTCTAGCCAAACCATCAATTGGATCACTGTTTTCCCTGGTGCTTGTTAGCGGTCGCCTGTCATTAGACTCTGGCGACCGGGGGAGGGGGAAGAGACCCCGACCCGCTGACTGACTGGCTGGCTGGCCCGCTATTCTCACAGAGAGGCTGAGAGACCAGTACGCCACCACCGACCCTGTTGTCTCTCTCACTGTTTCTCGATACCGGACATCTTCCCCCGATACCGGGACACCTCCAACCGAACAGCAGCCCGAGACCGGACACCTCCAACCGGACAGCTTCCCCCTAAACCAGACATTTGGAGGGAGGGTCTAATTATATTTTCTCCTTCTCTATCAGGGCTTAACCACCGGGTTCTGAGGAGGTCAAATCCTATATCCTGCACAGGACGCGACAGAAGGACCCCGTTCACACGGTGATGACTGATGATGACAGTAGCTCGGCTGATGCGGCTCCCAGAGGGCGCCACCTACCTTCATTCTGCCTCTCCAGAACTTGTGTGTACGTGCAAAAAAGAACTATGTACGTACAGCAAGAACTGGGTACGTACAGCATGAACATTGTACGTACAGCAAGAACTGTGAACGTGCAGCAAGAACTATGTATATCCTTGACTCGTGACTCGTGGTCTCTCGGTCTGACTTTTAGAGGAAATTTTTGTATCACTTTGCCCCAGAAGAGCCACAAAGGGGACAAAAGAAAAAGGAGGAAAGATTTCTCCCCCCACCAAAAAAAAAAAGAAGAGAGAGACATTTATACCACAGAGTATGAGTCCACCTTGATGGATCGTGGGGTCGTGTCGTTCTATGATGAGTCTCCTTAATCGTCGAAGTGCTACGGAGGGCGATCCTGTTGGGTGGCAGCTCCTGAGGGGAAGGTTACATAGACACACGGACCATACAGACCCCCACCCCAAAGGTTCAAAGCGAAGTGGTCTGGACCTTAACAGTATTGAGAAAAAGATGCAGTCTCCCGTAATAGCAGTAGAAGAGAAGGATAGCAAAGCAAAGGGTCTCTCTCTCTCTCTCTCTCTCTCTCTCTCTCTCTCTCTCTCTCTCTCTCTATCTATCTATCTCTCTCTTCTTTTCTTCTCTTGCTTTTTAGTGGGACAGAGAGAGAGAGAGAGAGAGAGAGAGAGAGAGAGAGAGAGAGAAGAAGAAGGGGAGAGATCTTACTCCTCTTAAGTAGTGGTGGCAGTAGAAGTGGTGGTAGTAGTAGTACTGGTGGTAGTAGTAGCGACTGATGGTGGTAATTGTGGTGGTAGTGAAGTGGCTGTAGTAGTAGTAGTAGTAGTTGGTGGCGGTAGTAGTGGTACTCACATCAACATTTCGTCAGGTTCTTCGCCAAGATCAGAGGAAGTTGCGGGAGGAATCCTCTCACGTCCGAGCCACGGACCGTGACACATTTCCCTCCTCCAGTTTAACAGCGCTTTTAATGAGGCCCTCACGAGGAGAATCTGCAATTATACCTTAACGCCCGCAAGGCTACGACTTAACAAAAGCTCTTGGATTAACCATGAGAAGGGGGGAGGGGGTAATCAGCATACCCTAAAAGTACTTTTCAAAACTCCAAAACAGAATATCTGTCTCTCGCACAGCCGGAAGGATGTGGTGAGCTCTTAAGTCCTCGGAAGCTTGCAAAATATGGACAGACAGCGGACAGATGAGCTTGACGGAGGGAGGGAGAGGGAGTGTGTGTGTGTGTGTGTGGGGGGGGGGGGAGTGAGGAAGGGGAAC
>JAYMFT010069082.1:0-12500 GCA_038088735.1 Panulirus argus
AGAAATATATATATATATATATATATATATATATATATATATATATCGTACATGAGGTGGCCATGATTGACATTCGTTCCCGTGCCGCCTCAGCTGCCATTAAGAAGAAATGATTGAAAGAGTTCATCAATGAGACAGTACTATCAAGGCAATCATACGATCACAAGGAACCTCATTACAGGAGGCAGTTAAGATGATGAGACTGTTTAGTGTGTATATTAGAAGCAAAGTTGAATACTGCCGTGTTGTCTGGTCGCCAGCGAAACTGACGGACGTAAATGGATTAGAGGGAAGTCGGAAATTCTTCACAATCAGAGTCGAAGGAATTGGAATATATGAGGGAAAGTTCAAATGAATCAGAATCTACAGCCTAGAAAGAATTCAATGATACATGGCAGTCTACGCCCGGCAGCAAATTGAGGGCGTCAGAAGTATTGAACATGAAACCGTCAGGTGAGAAACACAGTAAGTGACGCTGCAGTCATACCTTGGAACGGAGTCAAAAGATACCAAATAAAAATGTTACGTGAGTCCCGCGAAAAATATAGAAAGATTATCGAATTTCTGTAACAAGGTTGAGTATGAAACTGTGTTCGAGACAAGTACCGAGTCACTTAAAAAGAAACCCTGGATAATTGGTTACAGATCTGTTCTGTGAACCAAGGATTGAGAAACGCGTAATCTTTGTCTCTGCTGAGAAAAAAAAAACAGCATCATCAGACGTGCAAGATGTGCGGTGAGCGCTGCGCGCTAGTCCTGCTCCTTGGCAAAAATCCTGACGTAGGTACTCACAGGTATGTAGGATAAGAGCTCATTTCCACAGAAATCTGCTGACCACACTCTTCTCTACTTCAAATGCCCTCGGCGACAACTTCACCTAGGAAACAGACCCTCGACGTACCCATTGGTGGAATCTTACAGACATAGAAATCCCAGCTGCTTTTGTAATATTTTTTTTCAGCAACAGAAGACGATTCACTTTCATGTCTTTATAGCCTCCTGTGTAGCGCTACGGGGAAACGGTTTAATCTCGTTTGCCGTTTGTTACGGAGAATGAACGCCGTGTTTCCACCTTTCTCAAGAAGACGATTATTTCAACGTTCTGTGTAAACCTTTTAAGACGTGTGGAGTTCCAAAGTCATGTAAACCTTCTGGATGTGTAGAGTTCCATAAGTCTTGTCACAACCTTCTAGATGTGTAGAGTTCATTAAGTCTTGTCACAACCTTCCAGACGCGTGGAGTTCAGTATGTCTTGTCACATTTCAGATGTGCGGAGTTAAGTAATTCGTTTCACAGGTATCTGTAGTGTGAAATTGCCTTTATATAGACAGTTGCTCCCGCAAAGAAAAGTTATTGCGAAGCGTTCGTCCATAACACTGATTCAAGAAATGGCATCCGAGTCTGTACATGAAAAAGCTAGATAACAGAAGACTTGATGGTCTGTGACAAGCTATATCTGATATATCTGATATATCTACTGTATGTGGTTGGAGACAGGATAGTAAAGAACATGGCTTCCTCAGATTCTATTGGACTCTTTTTTTATTTTTTTTCTTTACCTCATGTGTCCAGCTTTAAGACATCTGACCTTTCAAGAATGGTATGGTCTTCCAGTAAGTCAGCGTTCGTAGAAAAACGCCTCTCTGCCCCCTGTTCTTTCTCTGTCCCAACCCGTTTGTGTCCGTCCTCTTGCTGCACCAAAGGGATTTATTTTCTTTTACTCTCTACTAATTGGTCCGCGCACCTACAGGCCTCTGTAAAATCTTTCTTTTTGAAAATGGTCCATTTTAGATGAAGTGTGAGTTTTGTAGTGTGTGTGTGTATGGTTGACCCTTTGGCTGATGAAGCCTTCATTGTGCTTCCCGAGTGCCGTCATGTTTTGGTGGTGTTGGTAGTGGTGAATGATGGTGGTATTGGTGATGGTGATGTCCCTGAAGATGGTGATGGTGAAATCGGTATTGATGGTGGGTTATAGTTATAGAGGTGTCGATATTTGTATTGTCACTGGTGAAGTGATGGGAGTGGTGATGACTGATGGTGGTGACGGTGGTTACGTTAGCGATGTCTGTAGTGGTAGTGATGGTGGCGGTGGTGCTGACGATAGTAGTGGTAGTGAGAATGGTAGCAGCGATTGATGGCGGAGGTCTCTGAAGATGACGATGGTTGTGGTGGTGATGATAATGTGGATAGGTAAAGGCAGTGGAAATGGTAGTGTTGACGTTGCTGGTGACGGTAGTGAGTGTGGTGGTTATGGAGTTGGGGACCACCACGGTGGGAGTGGTCGTGGTGGCACTATTGATGATGGTAATGATAACGGTTACGTAGCAGGTGGCAGTGTGACTGGACCGAGGGTGTCGTTTGCCTTCGTGAAAATGTGGCGAACCTGGTTGTTATAGATGAGGGTGGTTTTGCTGTTTTAACACCCTCGCCATATTGACACATCCTTTTGAGTTTACAAATAACCAAATCGTTGCAACAGTACCAATATTGTTGCTTCTGCTGTTGCTCGCGTTGCCACTGTTGCTGTTACTCATATTGCCGCTGCTGTTACTATACTACTGCTGCAACTTCTGTGACTCGTGCATCTGTTACTGTTCTTACGATTAATGACACTACTAATGCTTCCATTACTTTCTGTGTTACTAAACTGATAACACTGCCTTAAGACGACCGATTCAACTAATGATTCCCCGATATACTGTTTACATTGTCATTACGACCATCAGGCCTTGCATAAACGATACTCCATCTCCTGTACTAAGCACATGAACCGGTATTTGAAATGTTTTCTCGTGCGTCCATAACATATATATGTAAAATTTCTCTTGTAAATTCTCCTTACAAATCTTTCAGTCTGGCCGTGTACGCCGTAAGGGCAGACGTTGCAGATAGTGTATCATCAACGCGATCTAATTTTATCAGATGATGATAATTCTGGATGTCTAGATATTTGTAAACGTGGCAAGCTTGTCCGAGGGTTCCCTTGGCTCGTTCATTGCGGCTGTCAAGACCAGATTCGGTCACTGTAATGTTCACGTCAGCGTCAAAGAACAGGATCTTGGTCAGTATTAGTAAAAAAAAATTACTGTGTCATTATAGTAAGTAGTTGATGACAAGGTGGGGCGCGGTTAAGCTAGCCTAGGCTGCCGGGGTCAGCTGGGAGGCTCGGAGCCACGCCTACTGCTCCTGCCATCTTCACGACTTTTTATTTTCTCTGTATCAGCGTACTGTCAAATGCAACCGAGAGCCATGGGCGTTGATCAAGCTCGATAGAGCTTAAAAAAATATGTTTCGTATCTATCAGATACAATTCACTCTGAGAATAGCCATCTTTTATTTTCATTGTGTTGTCATTCGTTAATTTGTTTAAGAATTGTGTTTATTCTAGGGGAAAAAATCGCGCTGCCGGCTTGTAGGTTGTGCGTCTGGCAGCGAGGGGCTGGGGGTGGGGAGGGGGGGTACGTAGGAGGGCGAAGTGGCTATTCCTCCCTCGCGTTCCTCCTCCTCCTTCTACCCCTCCCTCCATCCCTCCCTCCCTTTGGTCTAACAAGCCATGAGTTTAGAAATGCCGAGTGTCGCAATGTTGATTTACCTCCTTAAAATGTTGGGTCACTGGTGATTTTTATTTGCTTAACTCTCAGCTGTTTGGAAATGGCTTTTGTAGCCTTCGAGCGGTAAAACAGGGAAAGCGTGTGTGTTTGATCTTGATAGGAATTTGGTTACGAGTCAGTGGAAGAGACTCGCAGCAAACGGCTCCCACAGACTTAGACTCAACGTGTAAATAAATGGCTTCCAGGGTTCTTGCCTGCTGATGTAGAATTAAGGAGCCTCACGGATTATACGCGACCGGTTGATAAGGGCAGAGTGCGATTGAGAGGTGATGTTCGGCTGGCGGCGTCTGCCACGAAGTCTTACGGGCGTCTGAGATGGGCTGGTTCAAGGAGGGCAGGCAGACGGGCCCCGCTGACAAACTCCCCGTCCGAACTTGCCTACACTGGTCATTTCCGCCGCTGCTAGGGTCATGTATGAGGTTCTCCCACGGACCTGGCGGCAGAGGGACGTCGCCGTCTCGATATGATTACTTGCGGTATTGACACTGCGGTGGTGTGGGTGATACAACAATGCCTGCGGCTTCTCTTCAAGTTTACCGGCACAACTCATTTCCGCCGCTCATGCCGTCGTATGTGGCTCACAGACTGACTGCCTGGCCTTGCGGCGTGGGTACGGTGCTGTCTTCGGATCACCTGCGGTGTCGGACTTGCGGCCTGGGCGAAGGCAGATCATGTCGTTGCCTGCGGCCTCTCGGCGCGTCCTGCGGCACGACACGATGTGCTTCTCCCATCCACGATCACATGCGGTCCTGTGCCCATCCCCGCGGTAGGAAGAAGACATTTCCTGCGCCTGGAAGCAACTTCTGGGTACCTTTTACCTGCGGCAGTAACGACGGTCGTGGCCGCGTGCGGTTGAGATAGGACATGCAAATACTGGAAACGACCGAGAAAATCATTTTGTTTCCAGAATTTAACGACGAATGACAAGCATCAGTAACCTTGATCATGATGTAATATAGATTTAAAAAATGTTCAATTTAAGGACGCCAAATGTTTATAATTGAATTCAAGAGAATGAATACAGGACTGCAGTCATTGGATTTGCAAATAACCCAGAATGTCCAGCTTTAACTAACGCAGAATTGATGACTGGAACGTGAAGTACAGAAGAACACACAAAAACTTCCAATCGCGGCAAGTCAAGGGCCAAGGTCCTGTCCTTCGTCCCCCTACCCCGTCCCGCACCTTCCCCCACCCCCAACTCCCAACTGATCAGTACACATTAATCTGCCTCATGCGATGTCTGAAGACAAACACAGGAAATAATTCCCCCCCCCCCCATCTCTCCCCCCACGCCTTGTTAACCCTCAGATATCAGTCAGTCCCTCCATCTCCTCCCACCTTCATCATTACCACCGCCACCACCACCACCGCTACCACCCCCTCACCGCCTCCCACCTTTCTCACCACTACCGCCGCCCACCACCACCCCCCCCCTCCTCACCGCCTCCCACCTTCTTCACTACCACCGCCCACCACCACCTCAGCATCTCCCACCTTTTTCACGACTGCCACCACCCAGCTTTACCACTACTTCCCACTGCATTCATGACCTTTACACATTCACCGCCATCTGCCATCACGACCACTTCTCAACTTCACCACTTGTCATCATCACCACCTCTATCCCTCGTCACCACCCATTTCACTCACTACCACAACCCACTTTCTTTAGTACCACCCACCCCTCACTTCCACCACCACTACCACCCACCTTCACCTCCACCATTCATCTTCGTCACCTTCATCACCGCAACCCAACTTCTTCACCACCACTATCCACCCTCACTCTCACCACCCACCTTCATTGCCACCACCTACCTTCACTACCACCGCCTACGTTCACCACTTTCCATTTACCACTCCCTTCTTCCTCTCTATCGTCATCTCTTACCCAAAACTCACCATCACTTGCTCCTGTCTACCATTTTTCTTAACCCTTTCATCGCACTCCCTTTCTGCCCAACATTTTCTCCTTACCTTTCCCTCCCTCCTGCCTCGTCACCAGCATTCCCTAGGCCTTTCGTCTGTTCCCTACCTTCACTCTCTACACTTTAGATATACCTACACGTACCCTTGGCTGTGTACCTTTCATCCACGATGTCCTTGAAATGTTTTGTTCACGTGTATTTAGACAAGTAACATGCTCGTAACTAAATTGAAATTTCCCTTTTATCGTTGATGTCAACTTATTCCATCTATGTTTATCTGCCATATAATCCTTCATCGCCACAGCTATAGTTTATTTCTTGCTCCATCACCAGTGTTGACGATCTTCTCGATTGCTACCCCACCTCCTTAACCAATACCTGCTTCCCCTCCCCCGTTTACTGCTACTGCTACTACCTCCATCATCACCCTCCCCCACGAGCCCCTAACAGTCTCAACTGTCTCTCTCTTTTCGCCAACACCACCAACATCCATTACAACTACAACCTACTACTGTATCATCTGCTGATTTCATCACCCCTTGATCACCACCACTTCTCCAACATTACACATGCTTTCCTTTCAATACCATTACCTACACACTACACTGCCGTTTATTTGTTCCCTTCACCGACATTTCTTGCCCCTTCATCATCCGTTACCCGCATCAGCACATCTTTGCCTTCATCATCACGTCCACACCCTTCATCATCACTTCCTAACAGTTCACCAACACATCCCCTTCCTTTTACCAGCTCTACCTTATCCCTTCACCATCACTTCCTATCCGTTCGATTTCTCATCCGTTCACCGATAACACCTGCACTGTGCCCCTCCACCTTGACCTTTTTTTCGTCTCCACCGCTGCCGCCGTCAGACAGACCACCGTCACCTGCTGCATTAGTGATATGATCAACATCTCTGGTTATAATGATACACTCGCCGTACTCAACCGTGTATAAAGATGCTTGTGAAAGGCTGGGGTATATCATCTATCCTGGAAAAACAAAGATCCTCGACAGACGCCCTCCCACACAAGGTGGAGTCACCTGGAACATCCTGCTGAATTATGGATCACGCATTGGATATGCAAGAAAGTATCGATATCTTGGCTAAGAAGTAGCAGCATATGAGCTATTTAAACTAGACTTAGCCATCAATGTAAAGAGGCTTAGGGCACCGAGAGACGTAGCTGGCCTCAATCCAAAGGCTTGAGGGGGGATCTTCAGAATAATAAAGAATGATGTATAATGCGTATGTCTGTTCTCTCATTGATCATGCTGCACCTGTGGTTAAGCTAGTTCCTTTTATAAGACGCAAAAATGTAAGAAAAAAAGAGGAGGTTATTATAATTATCCGTAGCCGTACCGGAACAATAAACATTTTAAAGATGATCAGAGATGGAAAGAATGTCAATTCTCCTATTGGGATTCGGGTGCTCAGACACACACACACATCCCAATCCATGCCTCCCCACCGTTCAACTCTCAGAGGAAGACATTCATCAAAATGGATTACCAAAACCTCTGTCGGGCCCGGAATGTATGGTATTCATGAGGTTTACCATGCGAGGCGGCAGCTGCACTGTCCCGGCCCATGGGAAATTAATCCCTTTGACGTCAGTGGTCCCCTTCCTTCCAACCAAACCCTCTCCTCGGGTTACAGCCAGAGCTGAGGTTGAGAGTCCGACACTGACACCCTCTAGTCTTATTGACACCGTCGCGTCGTCACTGAACAAAATATCTCTCGAAGTATTATGTGCAGTCGGGTCCTTTACAGTAAATCACTGGGGCAGCCGCCGGCACGGCTGTTGATACTGTATACAATGGAGGTTCTGATGTTATATACTTTAAGTTCTCTGTAGATTGAGGACTCATGATCAGTCCCGAAGAATCCTCCGTACTTGAAACTGAGTTGTTTGCTCTTCTCGTTGCCTTGAACTTTGTTAAAATCTCTGAAAAAAAAGACAGATGGTGATTCTTTTTTTCCTCTCTTCACTTGCAATACTTTAATTCCCTTCCAGTATGGTAGGAGTATGGCTGTGTCGCAAGCACAACACAGCTTTAGCAGAATTATTCATGAGAGAGACAGACTGCATTCTCTCCGGGGTCCTCTTATGTTAGGCTCCTAATAGACGTTGTTAGGACTGATGGATTCCCTACGATTTGTGCCTCACAGGACACGGATCAATTATGATTTTGGGTCTGCCTGTGCGTACCTCCAAAAAGCAGTCATCCAATTTGAGCCAGAACAAACTTTTTAGATTTAAAGACGTGTGGAGATGGACACTAGTCGTAATGGACATATTATAGAAGTCAGCCGCCTAAAATATCGTGCAAGAACCTCCATACATGTGGCTTTACTGACTTGATCGGTAAGCACCGTGATGACGTTGCTGCCCGACTCAGGCTAGGCTATAGATACTCGTGGGAGTTTGCCCCTCCTGTTGATATGAGCGGACCAGATAGGAACTATGATGACGGATTTACACTCACTCTGCAAGATGGCAGACTTGACTGTTGTCAGTTTGGAGAGAGGTCTTACCAGATTTTACAATGACGTGCTTCAGCATTTCATCCGCAACAGTGTTTTGCTTCGGATGCTTAAGAAGGATCAGATATTTTATGTGTTGGAAATAGTTTACTCATCACGTAACCTGTTGGATAATTCAGCGTCACTGCTGCCCAATTCCTGATCCTTTTGTGCACTTTCCATCCTCTTTTCGCCCCACCGGCCACAGGATGGGTAGGAGTGCACAGTAATCCCGCCGCCTTTACCGCGCTAAAATGAAAATCAGTTACCCCCTCCCCTCCACCTCCCAGACCACTTACCTCCCATCACCATGCCTCGCCCTCCTCCCGCACCGCTACCTCCTCTCAACCTGCCTCCCACCACCACCACCACCACCTCAGACAGCCGTAGTACTTCTCGTGTCAGGCCAGGACACACACGTTGCTCCCCCCATCCCCCTCCCACACCACCTCCCATTATCCTCCTCCTTCCTCCGCCGACCCTTCTCTTCCCCACCTACCCACCACTACCCTTCCCTCTACCCCCACCCTCCCTCTCTTCCTCTGGTCATCCTAAGCCTCTGTCAAAAGAAAAAGAAAAAAAAGGTAGTTGCTATCCAATTCCCTTCACCATTTTAGTTCCCTCTGTCACCGGTGATCGTTATCATCACTCGCTCGCTACTACTGCCTTGCTCACCACCGACCATTACCGCTACGACTGTGACCTTCTACCACCTCTACCATCACTCATCTCTACCTCAGCCAGCATTATGACCGCTTCCCTTTTACAAGCACTCTATCGTGTCACATCATCAAGTCATCAGTACTGCACCAGTACTCTGCTGTGACCACTGTTTAGGACTAGCTTTACAGCCTTGCCTTCCTTTACCACGCTTACAATAGCAACCGTTCACCATCGCCCATCGCTACCACTCCCCGCCACTACCACCTTCTTCCACTACCAGAACCATCACTGTTTTATGTCACAGTCATCACTGCTACCACAACCATCAGCACTCATCACTACCACCACCACCGCCACCACTAACACCACCCACCACCGCCACAATCACCAGTCCTTACCGCTACCATCACCTACCACTATCCCAGCCGTCAACACTACCACAACCATCAGTGACCACCACTACAACCGCTATTGTTCCTGCCGCTATCACTAACCCTGTCACCACACCTCCTCCTCACCAGTGCCTGGCCCACGACCCCACCAAGAAGTCGCCATAACCACCACTCACCATTTACCGAGACCCAGTCAGTCACTGGCGCTGCGCTCTGTAGCCTCCTCCTCGCCGCCGCCAGCCCTGAGTGCAACACTCAAAACTCCCACCATGATAAGCAGCATGTAGTTATTCCCCATTGTCATCACAACTCTCTCTCTCTCTCTCTCTCTCTCTCTCTCTCTCTCTCTCTCTCTCTCTCTCTCCTCTCCAAATGTGCACAAAGTGGCAGACATAACGCCAATAAACAGAGGATGATCGAAGCTAGTGCCGAAGTAGTATAGACCAATTACCCCGACATCAAATGCAATTAAAGTCTGTGAAAGTGATAAAAAGAAAAAGAAGCACATACTGAAACATTTGAATAACAGTAATCTATATATATGAAGGCCAGCATGGATTTGTGCCGGGGAAAATAACTACACAGGCTCAACGCTCAGGTCACTTCAGTTGCTTATATGTAGCTCTGTTGCAAGATAGAAAATGGACACCCGTTTTTCATATACTCTGCTGAAACATTTGATAAATTATAGAGTTATTTAAAGTAACGAAATAAGATTTAAAGGAAAACGAGAAATATGTCAAAAACTTTTTAACAGAAAAACCTCGAATTAGTTGCAGGTGGAACCATAATGGGAAGAGGAGGACGTTCTGTCGGGAGTTACATAGTAACGTAGAGTACCGCAAGGAACGGTATTAGCTTCAATATTGTTTGTAATAATGATGCTAGAAACTGACAGGAAGGTGAAAAAAGTATAGTCTGATGTTATGCAGATCCCAGTATTAAAATGGCGGGCTCAGAGGAACGTGTATATATATATATATATATATATATATATATATATATCATTATGATTTACATATGGGATGAAGAAAACATGGTGGAATTTAATGAAAAGAAATTTGAGCAAGGCAAATCTCAGTGATATTGGTGAGGAAAAGGCTCAGGGAAAGCCATAAATAGCAATGACACTGTTAAAGTTCTGGCAGTTACCACTGATAAGACTTGAATTCGTGGAGCACATTGATAGGCTAGTTCCATCAAGCCAAAAAAATATTAGTGCTATGATACTGAGAAATTTCACAACGAGAGGTGGAAAGCTGATGACGAAATTGCTTGATATATAATTATGAAGCAAGATTGAATATTGATGCGTCGCATTTGCACCAGTCAAAAAAAAAAAATAAATAGATAAAAACGAGAGATGGAATTCAGACCAGTTCACTAGCGAGATCGGTGGATTGGAACATATGAATCAGTATGAGAGGCTGAAAGAACTGTGAAAAGCTCTACAAATTAGAAAGAAGAGAAAGATACATGGTAGCAAATTGAAGACTTTAGGAAAAAATATTCTGATTCTAGAAGCATGTCAGCAAGGGAGAAACAGAATTATTAAGACTGTAATGATACCTTGGAATACACCAAAAGGATATCAAGGAAAAAAATGCGAGATTCCAGCAAAGAAATGGGAAAGATTGCTCAGTATATGTACTGCCAGGAGCAAAAAGAGACATACACGGAAGAACTACCGAAACATTTAAAAGAAAGCTTGATATGTGGTGTAAGCCAGTTCCAGAAGGACCTAAGACTCAAAACTGTGGGACGTGCGCGGCGACAGAGTGAAACAGTGATTCATCAAACACGACGTACGGTAAGCGCTACGCGCTAGCCCGAGCCTTACCCTCGTCGTAAACAGACATGGGATCACTCACTAGCCACACCGACTATCAGACAACTCTTCCCCCAGTTCGACCATCCTCTAGCATCCTCTCAACAACGTCCTCTCTTCTCTCTCTTATTCCCTCCCATCCATCCGTCCTCCGCGGGTTCCATGGCTTCCTTTACGTCTCCCTAGAGTGTCGTGGGAAACCTAGCGAGGCGCCCTTCAGTAGGTCACGTGGTGCACGTCCATCTGACGCTGTTAGAACTTTCTTTTTTTTTTCCCCAGACCCGTCTTGGACCTTCCTTTAGAAGACCTCTTGAACCCAAACTTCCAACCCACCTACCCCCTGACTGCTCGCGCTGCGTCCGTCTGGCTGCCCTCTCTCTCTCTCTCTCAACCCCAACTTTTCAAGCAAACAATCTGATTTCTGTTGTTTTTTCCTTTTGTTTCAGATTTGATCTTCCTCCTCACGGATCATCCCCTTTGCAGCTTTTGATTGAGGCAAATTTTTCCACCCCTCGCATTCTCCTATAAGATGTTCCCATGACGGAGGAGTCTTTCAGACACTTCATTTGTCTCATTATTTCTTTTTCCCGTATTGAAATGTTGTGCCGGAGGGAGCGGTCGGTGGTTAGGGAGGTGCCGTCTGCTGTAACTGTCCTGTCCCTACCGCCAGTAAAGACCTCGCGACACTCAAGAGTGTCTTCGGCAGATAACCTCGTCGTGGGTCATCAGTTTTCGTTTAATCTGTCCTTCCCATGTCCTTTCCCCTGACGCCACTTCCCTGGCATTGCTTTCCACTCAGACTTCCTTCCTTCCATCCATCCCAGCAACCTCTCTCCACCCCTCCCTACCCCTCTCCCAACACACAGACACACACACTCTCTCTCTTCCACACACCCCTCTCTCCTTTCCCTTCAAACACCACCACTCCTCTTCCTCCTCCAGAAATCATTCATTGTCCCCCATATTAAATTCCATCTCCTGACCCCTACATCCCCTCTCCCCCTTCCACCCCAACAGCCCCGTCCTCTCCCAACCCACGGACTATCACGTCTCGCTCTTTCCCCCTTTCTGTTGTGTCCAGGGTTCCTCGAGCTCTCTCTTTTTTTAATTATTGCTGTTGTTGTTATTGTGATAACCAGCAGTCACAGGAGGATTCTTGTGCTGCAAAGAGAAATGTTCATTTCCAGACTCATTGTTGCGGCTTTGTTTTGTCGTCGTGGGGTCCTCTCTCTCTCTCTCTCTCTCTCTCTCTCTCTCTCTCTCTCTCTCTCTCTCTCTCTGCTCCCTCACCCCCCCTCCCCGGATGATAGATCCATATCCATGAATTTATTGGCATGAAGCAGCCATAACTTGTGTATAGCGACGAGCGCGGCAAGGCTTTACGTCCGCCATCACGCGCAAGACGCATCGCAACAGTTTAATGCTCCAGCAAGGATCGAACTACCACTCTCGAGTTATCATGGGCTATGTGGGGGTCCTGTGTCTTGAGGGTCTGTTGGGTTATGTCCTGTGTTTGTGGTTATCTTGGGTTATATTAAGTCCCGG
>JAYMFT010069092.1:0-14641 GCA_038088735.1 Panulirus argus
GATAATAATAAAAATAATGATAATATTCACAATAATAATAAAATAATAATAATGATGATAATACTTTATGTAATCAATTTGTATTACACAATACAAATTGAAACTTTTTGTGGATCCAGAACCATGTTGTAATACGCATTCATTCGCATACACAAGGTAAAAGAAAATAATGAAGTAAAAGTGCAGTAACTAAAAGTATACACATAGATTAAAAGACAACACATTTGCTTCAGCCTCATTTCATACACACACCAACATTAATACTGTCACAAACAATGAACAATTATCTTTTTGAGTTTACATGACTGTAGAATTAATACTTATCAGCACAAAGGAATTCTTATATCTGCATGTTTTTTGCAATGAAGCAGAATCTTTTCCTTTTTCTTAAAAACACATAGTTATTATTCAGAGGATGGTAAAAATCACTCATAATTCTACCAGTAAAATTCAAAACATATTTTGAATATAATACATCAAGTGTAATTATATTAGCATCCAATTTACTAGCTATTTTTGCAATTTTCCTAAGTTTATTCTTGTTTTTTACATTCATACAGCCATAATATGACGCTGTACAAAAACAAAGTGTCGACCCTACGACTGACTTATAGAATATAGAAAGAATAGTCCTATCAACTTTCAGGTTTTAAAACTCTTAAGACGTGAATTATTTGCATACCTTTTTCATAAACCTTTTTAGTGTTAACGTAATCATTTAGACTACCATCAATAATCAAACCCAAGTCTTTATAATCGTGCACAGTATCTACGCGTTCTCCTTTGATAATTTGCTGTTCAGTGCACATTTCCTTCTTGCGAAATTCAATTATTATTTCTTTGGTCTTTTGATAATCAGATTCAAATTATTTTCATCACACCACTGAACAAAGTCATCAACTTGAGCCCGATATTCACGTTCAAATCTATCCTTTATTTTTCCAATAATCACTGTCATCAGCATGATTGATAACAGAACAGGTTCCGTAGTAACTAGTGCAATCATTTGTATATAAAGTAAATGATAAAAGCGATAAAACACAGCTCTGTGGAGCGCCAGTGTTTGTAAATATGGTATGAGATTCAACATTTCTAAATTTCACAAATTGTGGTCTATTTGTTAGGTAACTATATAGCCAAGAAATGAGGTTGCTATTTATCTTCAAAGAATGTAATTTCTTTAACACAATATGAGATTGTATAGTACTGAATGCAATACTGAAATCAGTAAATGAAACTCTTGTATAAGTTGTTGTGTAATTGGATGTAATAACACTATGGTTGTATCTTCAACACATCTCCCTTTACAGTATGCAAACTGCATAGAGTTTCTGACAGAATCTACATATTTACATAGACAGTTTATAACAATGACTTCAAAGCATTTCATCACAACTGATGTGAGCGCGATTTAAGTCATTCTTAACAATAGGCACTGGAATCTTAGGTACAGGTATAATTTCTGATGTTTTCCATAAAGTTAAGAGAAGCTTGAAATAGAACATGTAAAGGCTTATACGACTGTACACAGCAAGATTTTAATATTTTGGCACATGATTTATCAGGACCACTTGCCTTATCAATTTTCACCTTTTATAAAGGTAATAGTACATCCTCTTGAGAAATGCCAGTTGGTGGGTCATTTGCACTATTTATAATAGATAGGATATCACAACAATCCAATGAAAAATCCTTATCATCAAACCTGGCACAAAAAAGATTTAGCTCCATCACAAACTCAGCTATGTCATCTGGGTTAGATACAGAACTTTTTGTTTGTTAGCCACACAACTGTTTTAACCCAATCCAAGCATTTTTAGAATTGTTAGTGCGAAATAAAGTCTCAACCTTATTCTTAAATAGTGATTTAACATGTTTGATCTTAACCTCGAGTTGTTTTTGTAAATTCTTTATTACCTTGCTATTTCCAGGTGGCAATGCTACTTTCGTCTCATTTAAACTATATTTAAGTTCTTTTATTACCCAAGGTCTGTTGTTCGGATACGTTGTGATAGTCCAGATTGGTACCATCATATTCACACAGAAATCAGCGTAACTAGTAAAAACATCGACATTATAAACCATCTCACAATTTTCATCACACAAAACAGAAAAATCAGTGCGGTCAAAACATCCTTGTAAAGCAAGAGAACATTCTTCTGACCATTTACGTAGATTTACTTTCTGACACTTTACTGTCTTTAAGTTCTTTTAATACATTGTCATACAGTACAACATATTTTGATCAGAGTTCACAAGTGCGGGTCTCTGAATGACCTTGTAACCATTTACCACATTACAGAACAATAAATCCAAAATGTTTTCACCTCGAGTAGAACATTTAACAAACTGTGTGTAAGTAGGAATCATGGGATGAAAAACACGGCCATTAAAATCCCAAAGTAAATCTTAATACCCTGAGGACATTCGTTATGAATCTTGTTTATACAGTTAGATAATAATTCAGTCGCTTGAGAAGAATCATTTAATGGTGGAATATAAACAATAGTAAAGTAAACATTATTAAATTCCCGGAGCATATAAAAAGAGCTACAGGTAAAAACTAGACACTCAATATAAAAACTGCAAAAACTTTCTTTAACGGTCACTTGTTTACACCACTCCTCATTCACCGTGTTCCTTGTTGGCATCCCGTCTATCAGATCTGACCAGGTAGGAACCATCAATACTTACAGTTCCATCTGAATCCCTATCCTCGAGCCATGTCTCAGTCAGGGCAATTACAGCAATATCCCGATGCTCGTACTGGAATCTACAACAGGCCACCAATCCATCGAGCTCGTATCGAAGCGATCTCACATTGCCGAACAACACAGAGGGAAGGAGAGGTCTGGTACAGTTGCCCACACTCCTGGCTGATACAGTCAGCGTTGTCAATCCTAACATTCTGGTAGGTGTAAACCCCTGGATACGTCGAGTCGTAGATCTGAATCATTCACGAGGGAAAGGGAGGCGAGAGGGGTCGGCGGATGACTAATGGTGGAGTTAAGCCAGGGCAGAGGGGTCAGGGGTTAGCAGAGGCAGAGGTGATATTACACAACGTAGCAGACATGTTACCATTCCGTCACCCATGGAATCGATTACGATTACTTAGGAAGTCTGTGATTACGATTACGATTTCATTGACAAAACGTTGGAATCGATTACGATTACGATTCTAAAAATTTGTAATTGATTAGGATTACAAATTACATTATCAGAGAAAAACAGGACCAAGCAGATGTTTCATTGGCTGAAATGTAACCATGAATATAAGGCATAATAATTCCTAGTACTTTCAAAATAATGCCAAAACCGCAAGGCTATAGCTAGATTCAATGTAACTTGATGATAAAAAATCGCTATATTTCCAAACCTACAATATCTCGTTGGCCAGGTGCCGGGCCCAACTGAACGTAACCAGTTCTCGTCCCCAGCTCTCCCGTCCTCTCTCTGCTAACAGCGCAACACTTGGATTATAGACTTTTTTGGGGGTATTTTTTACAAAATGTTCATAGTTAATTCACACTCACAATCTTACTATAGACCAATTCCATTTTTCAGTTTCCCACAAATTTACTATTATCTGTGGAGAGCAGAAACTTGAGTTTCACAGCTGGCAAGTAATCGTAATAAAATCATGTTTACGAATACTTTTGCAGTGGAATCGGTCACACTTACGATTTCTCAAAAAACATAGTATAAATTCCAATGATTACGATTCCTGATTACTATTACATCATGTCTGCAACGTAGTACTAAATGAAGGGTGTCAGTAATAATTACGAGAGCGAAACAGATAATGAATTGTGACAAGTATTAACTGTTATACGTAATTTGCTGCAGTTTAGAAATACTATAGCACAGCGACATCAGATTCAGATTCCTCCTCCACCTGCTCCCCCTCCTCTCTCTCTCTCTCTCTCTCTCTCTCTCTCTCTCTCTCTCTCTCTCTCTCTCTTTCATGCTATGTTTGTGCATGCTTTTCTTTATATCTGGAAACTTTGAAAATACTGCTGCCTATTCGAAGGGTGATGATGATAGGGAATTGCTCTCTTTAAGACAAGATGACTTTAACTAATGAGAAAATTGTTTGCAATCCACACAATCCTCGAAATTGTAATCCTTTCCACCTTGATCGTCCATAGTGACGAGTTATATATGCCTGTTTACGCAGTGATCACCATCACTGCAACAACCTCACCAACATGGTACTCTAGTAGTTAATTTTTCACCTTCTGCATTTGTCCAACAACATTTGCAGTGCCTCGTACCCCTAAAGAGCTTCCCATACTGTCACGTACAAGCTCATCATTAGGGCTCACAGTAGATGAAAGGATATGGTTGACCGCCCGGGTCTCTCCCTCGCTTTAGCGGTGCGCTTGTTTGCGCTTTAACAATGAACCATTCAGGTGTTCCTTTTGAATATATAGCAGTCGTGAGACCAGCGGATTATCCCTATGAAAGGCAAATTTTAAAGGAACCACAAGAAATGTGCGCCACTCGACCACCAACATTATTCCCACAGGAATAGAGTTTAAATAGGCACAGTTTAAAAACAGTTGCCAGCTTAGCTATTAACATTGTTCGACGAACCCTCCACTGATAACCAACTGGGGATGGAATGGAAACATTAGTTTTAAATAATCCACATATTGTATTTAAAAAGTCTTTCCTTACACAGTAGTATCTATATTGCTGTAATGCCATCACCAGAAGAAAATATTAAAGTAATTTCTCTTTGGCTCATGAAATGCTGATTAGGAAGAAAAAAGTTGATGCAGGAAGGAGTAGGACAAGGGCAGCAATGCTAAAATGAAACTCGTACAGGAGTGTCGTAGCAGCCGTCAAATTACTTTTCTTTACATCTCCGTTGTTTTGTAGCATTGGCACCGGCCCCTGCCCCTGGCAGTCCACTCTAACCCAGTCGCTCATTGAGGCATCAGAGATAATTTGTCTTGCTTCTGCGTAATAATTAAGACAAACGATTATATTACGCCTGCTAAAATGTGACAGATTGCTTATCTAATTCGTCTATTCATAGTGTTGATTATACTTTTAAGTGAAACATCTGTAAGGTATAGAGAATTTCAATAGGGCCAAGTTCAGTAGGATACTCAGACAACTTAGTGTCTTTTTCCCCCATTTACTTTCTTAGTAGCGTGTCCAACCACCCGACTACTTCTTAAGCCCAGCCCTTAGTCTTTCTGGCATAGAGCAGACGACATGGCTGCGCACGAGGCGAGGCTGGCTCCTGGACAGTTCCCGCTGACGACCATTGTGGGCCAAAAGTTAGTCTGGTGTCCGCTCCTTCTCTGGCTCCCAGCAGTTTACGATATTTGCCCAGATAATTTCAGTGGGGTTTATATCACACCCCTTGCCTAGCGGTCGTGAACAAAGAGGATGGGGCCGGCGGGGAGTGGGAAGTTCCGCCCCTGGGGTGAGGGGAGGAAAAGATCCTGCAAAATATTAATATATTCTGCAGCAGTAAACCTTCCCTCAATCCTTGTTAGGTCTCCCATACCATGCAGGGAGATCCGCCCCCACACGTTCACTGCCATGTGCCCACTGCGCACCTCCTCGTAGGTGTTCCTGAGCTCGTCTCTGCACAGAAATGCAGGCGGTGTAATAGTTGCACATGTTGTTTCATGTCAGTGTTTCAGGGTTTTATTAGGTAGCTACGGTTATTTAACTTTAAATAAGAATTTTCGTATAGGAAACATTTTCCTTTTCAATTAATCTGACTTGATATACTATAAAGGAGGGCTTTGAACATATTCTTCTCAATCTTTATGCGTACTGCCGTGTCACATCTGCTGAGTACAATGAACGAAAATAAAAAAATCAAATGAATGAAAAGCAGTCATAGTCACTGTCCTCCTCCATCAGTAGTTCACATTTAGTCTTAATACTGAAACAGACCAGGCTCATCCTTTTGATTGTTAGGGAGAGTAAAACAAATTTACATACTATTTTTAGTATGAAGTTTGTATGTGTTTGTATGCATTTTGCTATGGTTGTTGCTGCTAAAAGCCTTCTCATCAGTGAGAACGACACGGGGCCAAAAGTCCGCATCTCCTGCGACACAGTGGCGAGCAAAGTCGAGGCGGCCAGCGCGGTGTTGGTCGCTGAACAGCTCCTTCTCAGCAGGAACCCTGTGGTAAACTCTTCCGTAGTGTAAGCGCCGCCGGAGAGTCTCCGCTGACACTGGCAGTTGCAAATCCTGACTGCGTGGCCATGGTCTCCTTTCTATAATAAAATCAAAAGCATTGAAACCCGTAACCCATAACTCATGATGAAATATAAAGGATGATAGCTTTGCTGCTTACCAGAATTATAGCACTCAGTGCAATGACAATCACATTCAAACTATGTCCAATTTACCAAGATCTGTTGGATCGCCAGTTTCCTCGTTCCTCTGATCCACTTTGCCGCCATGGAAGGGGAGATGCCGAGTCGCTGGGCGATAATTTGGTTGCGCTTAATTAGCTGGTCTTCTCTTGTTGATGTTGGTGTTCCACCTCAAGCAGCACAGGCATGAAAACACCTCGGTTTGTGTGTGATTGGCCTCTTGCATTAGTATAACGTGATGTAATTGGCTGGTTTCACGCGTCATTTTCACTCAGTCCTATTCTTAGACTTTTTCTTTATTTCCAGAGTAGAATTACACCATGCGATTAGTACCGTATAACGTGGGCTTAAATCAGTAACCAAGACAGAATTTGCTTGGCAAAGATTTTATTATTGTGCTATTTTAACATATGAAGAAGACAGGCATTCCCGATACCATAGACTTCCCACGTCCTTAGATAATGCTGTTTTCATAACCTGTAGGAGCTGCTGTATGGCATCATATATTAGTTCATTACTGTTACTATACATAAAATGCGGCAGATTTGATTATCATTTCTTTCTGTTTAACGACAACACTGAAGCCTGTACCTGCTTACCAAGTGGCCTGAAGGAAGAAATAGCTCTCACTCACCACATCACTATGACATGACTGCCATGTTTAGATGTAATTATGTCATAGGCAGTGCGAGTTTAAACATTATGGCTAGACTTCTCATTGATATGGACTTTATGCAGTCCCAAATATTTGCTTTCGCCAAGCACGCAAACAATAAGTTCCAAGAATTTTATTAATCAATCACTCAATCAGCAATCACTGAGGCTATTACACCACGACAAAGTAGGCTGTCTTATCGTTGTCAATATCAAGCAGCTGAAATATGATCCTGGCCGTTTTTATCCTAACAACTAATATTGATTGGAAGGAAAGATCAGGACAGAGAGAGAACAATAATTATTGATTGATATGTTCTCAGTACAAATCTAGGCTAAGTTTGTAAGAACATAGTACGTGCTCACTAACATCGTCCTCTGTTTGTTCCCTCTTTACAAATTACGTTTATCACTTGTTTATTAAAATGACAGTATTTTGCAATCATAATGTGTTAAACACTACTGGCTCTCTTTCCCCTAACTTTTCCACTTCAGCTCGTCTCCTCCCAGCCCTCTTCCCACCCTCTGTCTTTACCGATCGAGACGCTTCGGATCCAGACGAGCAGAGCTTCACTATACATGGAGATCAGTGTTTGCAACGCTAACTGTACCAGCCACAACTGTGGGCAACTGTACACTATACACGATTCACAGTAGCTATACATCATCCAACGGATGCTTATATCAGTCACACAGGCTTTACACCACTTATTGTGGCTATACACCGCCTACGGTGGCTCTACACTAACAACATTTTTGCTTTGGTTGATGGGGTTTTGTAGGTGGTGGTTCAGTTGTGGAAGCTTTTGAGAGCTTCCTGAAAGGCGACAAAATCAGTAAAGCTTCTGTCACTGCAGACAATTATGTTGTGTTGATTCTAAACCTCCTACAGTGGCACTTCCCACAGAGCTCTATGCTTCTCATAAAGGCTATTCCGTTAGCGTTGCATTTATCACAGAGGCTATACATCACCCAAGGTCACTCTGTACCATAGGCAGTAGCAATACACTACTCACAGTAGGTCTACACTTCCCACTTTCGCCCTACACCACGCCTGGAGGTTATGCACTTACTAAAGATGTTTTGTACTACCATCTGTGGCTCTACACTTGGCACAGACGCTCTGCACCAACCACGGTCGCTCTACACCATCCACGGTGGCTCTATTTTTTTCATGATGGCTTTACACTTGCCACAGGAGCCGTATTATCCACGGTAGCTCTAAATTTGCCACAGAAGCTTAAGACTGACCACGGTGGCTCTACATTGCCCACAGTGGCCCTATACCTGTACTTGTCATTGAAGATCTACACAACCCACGGTATCATCCATGGCTCTGTATCACATAAGGTAACTCTGCACCACCTAAATGTATTCTACACCTCCCAGAGTGGCTCTACATCCCTTATGGTAGCTGTACAGTTCTGACGGTGGCTATCCGCCTGTGGTGGCCTATGGTGGCTCTGCACTAACCATAGTGGCTCTACACCACCCATGGTGGACCTACACCTGCAGTGCAAGTTTTCCACTGTGACTGTACACCATCTACAGTGGTTCTACACCAACCACAGGGGCTCTTCACCTTCCACTGTGGCGCAGCACCACTTACAAACGACCTTACGCTTGCCAACGAGGCTCTACACTTTTAACGGTGGCAGAGCAGTACCAATGGTGGTCCTACACCTTCCACGGCTGCTCTATGCCAGCCGCAGTGGCTTTATACCACGTAGTATGGCTCTACACGACCTACAGTGGCTCTGCATCACCCATGGCGACTCCATACAACCCACAGGGGGTTTACACTCCCTACACTGGCTTCACAACACTTTCGGTGGCTCTGCATTGCTTATGGTAGCTCTACACTACCCATGATGGATTTATATCCACAGGGGCTATCCTTATCCCATAGTTATTTTACACCACAAAGGATGGCTCTGCAAAACCCACGGTGACTCTGCTTTTTCACAGAGGCTCTACATTTCCTGTGTTGGCTCTTCATTTACCATAAAGAGTCTTTACCATTCACGCTATCTTGCTGTAATTTCATGGAAGGTTTAAAGCTATTAGCATCAGTATATTGTACTATCCTTATTCTACTATACGGAACCCTCTTTGGCTCTACACCACCCCTAGTGGTTCTACACCACCCATGGTGGCTCTACACCTACCATAGTGGCTCTATACCACCCGTGGTGGCTCTACACCTACCATGGTGAGTCATCTAAACAATCCTTGGTGATCCTATACAATATTTGGTGGCTATGCACCTCCCACGGTGGCTCTGAACTACTCGTGGTGGCTATACACCCATTATGGTGACTTTACATCATTCACGGTGGCTGTACACCCACCATGGTGGTTATACGCCTACTATGGTGACTGTACATCTCCAATGGTGGCTGTACATAACCTATGGTTGCTGTACACCATCCATGGTAGCTGTTCACCCATTGTGCTGGCTGTTGTGGGCAGCCATAATGTACCATCAAGGACACAGAGAGAAGGTAAGTTCACGCAGTGAGAGACAACCCTTCACCTAGTACCATACTGGGTGACGTTTCTGTCGTGCCACGCCCTCCCGCTCTCACCCCAAAACCTTCCTACCCATATCCTCCCGTCCACGCCTGCCACACCCAGGTCCCTTCCCTCCTGCTCACCCCCACCACAACACACACCTTCTGCCCACACTCACCGTACCCCACTCCTTCCTGCACACACCCACCATACTCCACACCTTCCTGCCCATAACCACTACACCCCACACCCTCCTTCCCACACCCAACACCCTCCTGCCCCCACCCACCACACCCCATACCCTCCTTCCCACACCCACGACAACCCACACCCTCCTGCCCACACCCACCACACCCAACGCCCTCCTGCCCACATCCACGACAACCCACACCCTCCTGCCCACACCCACCACACCCAAACCCCCCAGCCCACACCCCACATCCAACACCCTCCTGCCCACACCCACCACACCCAACGCCCTCCTGCCGACACCCACCACACCCCACACACTTCTACCCACTCCCACCACATTCCAAATCCTCCTGCACACACTCCACATCCTACATCCTCCTTCCCACACCTGCCACATCCCGCACCCTCCTTCCCACACCTACGACAACCCACACCCTCCTGTCCACACCCACGACAACCCACACCCTCCTGCCCACACCCACCACACCTCACACCCTCCTGCCCACACCCACCACACCCCAAAACCTACTGCCCACACCCCACATCTCACACCTTCCTGCCCTAACCCACCACACCCAACGCCCTCCTGCCCACACCCACCACACCCCACACCCTTCTGCCAACACCTACCACACCCCACACCCTCCTGTCCACACCCACCACACCCCTCTGCCCACACCCACCACACCCCATACCCTCCTGCCCACACCCACCACACCCCATACCCTCATGCCTACATCCCACATCCTACACCCTCCAGCCCACACCCACCACACCCCAAACTCTCCTGCCCATACCCAATACACACCACACCCTCCTGTCAACACCCACCACAACCAACACCCTTCTGCCCACACCCCACAACCTCCTACCCACACTTACCATACCCCACACCCTCCTGCTCACGCCTACTACACCCGACAACTTCTTGCCCAAGTCCACCACACCCCACACTCTGATGCCAGCAAACACTACACTCCACACCCTCTTACCCACACCCACCACATCCCAAAAACTCCTGACCACACCCACAAAAACAAACACCCTCCCGCTCACACCCCTCATCCTCCTGCCCACACTTAGCATACTTCAAAAACTCTTATCCACGCCCATCACACCCCAAATCCACCTGCCAACACTGACTACACAGCAAACCCTCCTCCCTACACTTACTATACCCCACAGCCTCTTGCCCACACTCACCATATCCCCACACTCTCCTGACTATACCTACCACACACCAAACCATCCTACCCACACATACCACACCCAACACCCTCCTACCCACAATTACCATACCCCACACCCTCCTGATTATACCTACCACACTCCACACCCTCCTGTCAACACTTACTATACCCACCTGCTCCTACCCACACTTGCCATGCCCCACACCCACTTACCCACACTTACCATACTCCATACCCTCCTGACTATACCTACCACACCCGAAACATTTCTAACCACACTTGCCATACCCTACACTCTCCTGACTACACCTACCACAACCAACATGCTCCAATTCACACTTACCATACTCCACAACCTCCTGCCCACACTAACCATACCCCAAACCCTCCTGACTATACCTACCGCACCCCAAACCCTCTGCCCATACCATACTCCACACCCTCCTACCCAGATTTACCGTACCCCAAGCCCCGCTGACTACACCTACCAAATCCCAACACTCTCCTACCCACATATACAATGCCCCACACCCTTCTGACTATACCTGCCACACCCCACACCCTCATACCCACACTTACCATACCCCACACCTTCCTGACTACACCTACCACACCCCACAACCTTCTACCCACACTTACCACACTCCTTACCCTCCTACCTATACTTACCATACCCAACACCCTCCTGACTATACCTACTAAACCGTACATACTCTTATCTACACTTAACATACCCGACACCTTCCTACCCACACTTACCATACCCCACACCTTCCTGATTACACCTACATCACCTCATACTCTCGTAGCCACACTTTCCATAACCTACACTCTCCTACTTACACTTACCATACAACACACCCTCCAAAATATACCTACCACATCCCACACTCTCCAACCCACACTTACCATACCCCACACCCTCCTAACTACACCTATCATACCCCACACCCTCCGACCCACACTTACCATACCTCACACTCTCCCGACTACACTTACCACACTCCACACCCTCCTTCCTACACTTACCATAACAGACATCCTCCTGCCCACATTTACCATACGTCACGCCCTCCTGAATACTCCCACCAAATCTCACACCTTACAACCCACACTTACCATACTTCACACCCTCATGACTACACCTACCATACCCCACACCCTTCTACCTACACTTACCATACCCCACATCGCCTTGAGTGTACCTGCCACACCCCACACCCTCCTACCCACACTTACCATACCCACACCGTCTTAAGTGTACCTGCCACACCCCAAACCCTCCTACCCACACTTACCACACCCCAAACCGTCTTGAGCGTACCTACCACATCACACACCCTCCTACCCACACTAACCATACCCGACACCTTCCTGCCGACACTTACAATCCCCCACACCCTCCTGACTACATATACCACACCCCACAATCTCCTACCCACATTTACCATACCCCACATCCTCATGACTACACCTACCACACCCCATACCCTCCTATCCACACTTACCATACTCCACACCCTCCAAATTTCTCCTACCACACACCACACCCTCCTACCCACACTTACCATACCCCGCACCCTCCTACACACACTTACCATACACCACACCCTCCTGACTATATCTATCGCATCCCACACCCTCCTGACTATACCTATCATTCCCCACACCCTCCTACCAACACTTACCAAACCCCATACCCTCCTCACAATACTTACCACACCCCACAACCTCTTACCCACACTTTCCATACACAAAACCCTCCTACAAACAATTACCATACCCAAAAGCCTCCTACCCACACTTATCATACCCCACGCCCTCCTGCCAACACTAATCATACCCCAAACACTCCTGACTTCACCTACCACACCAAACACATTCCTACCCAAACTTACCATACCCCACACCCTCCTGACTATACCTTCCACACCCCATACCCTCCTACCCACACTTACCATACCCAAAACCCTCTTTCCCACACTTATCATACCCCGCACCCTCTTACCCAAACTTACCATAACCCACACCCTGCTGACTATACCTTCCACACCCCATACCCTAATGCTCACACTTACCATACCCAACACCCTCTTACCCACACTTACCATACCAAACAACCTCTTACCCACACTTACCATACCCCACACCCTCCTATCCACACGTACAATACTCCACACCCTCCTGACTACACTTACCACACTTACCATACTCCACACCCTCCTGACCACACCTAAAAAATCCCACACTCTCCAACCCACACTTACCACACCCATCACTCTCCTACCCACACTTACCAGACCCCACACCCTCCTGCCCAAACTTACCATACTCCACACCCGCTTGACTACACCTACCACTGTTACCATACACCACACCCTTCTGACTATACCTACCATACCCAAAACAGTCCTACCCACACTTACCATAACCCACACACTCCCACGCACACTAACCATTCCCCACACCCTCCTGTCCAAACCATTTATTTATGTTGAAGGCTCCAGTCACGAGCAAAAGTCAACATCAAGGCCGGGCCCTAATTGAAATATAGAGAGAATTAAGAAAGGGGGAAAAACAGACAGGGAAGGTATTTAGGAATTTTTGAAAGTGAAAAACCTCTCTCTTGAAATGCGCCAGGTCACATTTACTACAAAAGAATGAGAAGGTAGAGAGTTCCAAAACTTCAACGTGTAGGGAAAGAAGCATTTATCAAAACGGCACACCCTTGAGTTACCGATGGCCACCCGATAGTCATGTGACGTAGCAGCTTGCCGAATATTTCGTGGTCTAACTGGTGGTGGAGGCACACAAGAATCCAGCTCTAGTGAGCAAAAGCCAAAGTAATACCAATAGAAAAGGAAAAGTGAACGAATATTGCGGCGTAGGGCAAGGGGGTCAAGTTTGGAGCTTAGCCTGGGACAGTTTAGTAGTCGGATCGCTTTCGTGTCAACTCTGTCAGGTAAGGAAACAGAGCTAGAACCATCCCAAATGTGGGAGCATTACTCCATACAAGAAGGAACCAAAGCCTTGTATAAACGAAGCAACTGTTCAAAAGAAAAAAAGTCACATCTAAACAGGACACCCAGTTCCTTAGAGACAGACTAAACTATTCCCATAATATGGGGTTTCCAAGAAAGATTGGATGTTAGAGTAATACCAAGTATGTTCATTGAGTCAGGAGGGAATTACAGAACCGTCAAAGGACATTTGAGAGTTGTGAGGAGTTTTCGATAGAGGGATAGGTAGAAATTGGGTCTTGGAGGCACTAAACTTGACTAGAATTTGTGCACCTCACTGAGATATCCTATCCAAGTTTGAGTTATTGTGGAAGCTGTGTCAAGGCGAGAGGCAGATCGAGTGAGAGAAGAGGGAGCAGAATTGAAGGATGTGGATTATTGCAGTGTTAACTCGTTAGAGTATGTGCTCATTGGATTACTTGTGGAAGAGAGAAACTCGTTGAAGAAAAGAAAAAAAAAGTGTTGGGATAGTACAGACCCTTGAGGGACACCACTGTTGATAGAGAAAATAGGGGAGGCTGATCCATCAACAACCACAGAGACTGATCGGCCAGAGAGGAAGCTAGATATCTAGGAGCAAAGTGAGGGAGGGAAGCCAAAAGTGGGGAGTTTAGAGATGAGACCCCGATGCCACACCCTGCTCAAAGCCTTAGATATGTCAAGGGCAACTACATATGACTCCCCAAAATCTTTCAGGGATGATGACCAGACATTAGTAAG
>JAYMFT010069103.1:0-14641 GCA_038088735.1 Panulirus argus
TTGGGAAAGACATGAGAAGGTAGAGAGTTCCAAAGCTTCGACGTGTAGGGAAAGAAGCAGGTATCAAAACGGCCCACTCATTTATTTTTGTGACATATCAGCCTTTTTATTTCCTGTGGTGTTTACCAGCTTTCCTTAGATGTATTTGTATGTCTAAAGACTCATTATTTCCCTCTTACCTTTTCTAATTTTCACTTGCTTTGTGTGTGTGTGTGTGTGTGTGTGTGTGTGTGGTTATCTATTTAAGGCTATCTATTTCTACTGCATGGGGAGGTAGCGTTAAATTCGTGAAGTCCCCTTTTCTGGAGCCCCTTCACCTATCATACAACATTTAAAACTTATGTATGCTGTTCGCAAATACTACATTCTCCTTTTATTCTATACATCCACTACACTTATAAAATGAAAGTTCTTCTTTTCATCTTTACTAACATGTATTCTTGTCTAACTTCTTGTCGTGGCCTCTATTTGCGCTATCTCCACACCATTCGAAGAACTGCTCACTATCTGCATCATCTAGCTAAGTTCACTTAAAGGGCGTGATCAGGTCACCCCTCAGTCGTCTCTCATCCATGGATGGCAAGTCAAAGGAATTAAGCCTCTGTAAACTCAGCTCTCTTAACTCCAACACCATCCTTGTTGCCCTCCTCTATACCTTCTGTATTAGTACTTTGTGCTTCTTTAGGTAAGGTAATCAAACAACTTGAGAAGCATGTTCTCGTTTTAACCTACTACAGGATGAGAGCAGTTTAGTATTCTGAAATAATGATATATCCCAGCAAACAAGATGTCTCCTTTACTAATCTCCTAACACAGTACTCTAGTGACATGTTAGCGACGATGTCGACTCCTAAGCTTTCCTTACACACACATTCCTACAGCTTATTCCCTGGCGGATAATATTCATAATGAGGCCTTCCATTCAACGACTCGTCCTTATTAGCTCACATTTACTGAGGTTGAATTTCATCAGCCTCATAACAGACCAACTTTGGAGTTTGTCTAGGTCCCCTTGTAAGCTGTTGCAATCTCTGTCGCTTTTCTCTTCCCCTCCATTACCTCTGCGTCATCTGCAGACATATTCAGTCAAGAGTCTATACCTTCTAACAAGTCATTTATATATATCAAGAAGAGTAATGATCCCAGAACAGAGCCTTGCGGCACTCCGTTGGTAACTTCACCCCATTTTGAGACGGCTCGTCTGACATGTGTCCTTTTGTGTTCTTCCACTGAGACAATCTTCTGTCTGTCGAAGGAGTGTTTCCCCCACGTATTCCTGCCGGGTGATCCAGCTTCATAACCACCCTAGCACTGTATAAAATACTTCCTATTTAATCCATGTACATACGTTTCATCCAGCTTTGTCTTTGTCTGAAACAAAGCTCACTCTCTCGTAGAAGTCTAAGAGGTTTGGTGCACATATACTTCCTTCACTAAAACCGTCTTGATCTTAGTTCATTTTGATTGCCTTTTTCAGTACCTGACAGGTCAAACTCGTCGGGGAAACCGATCTGTAGTTCAGTGCCTCTTCCCGGTTTCTTTTTGTATAGATGAGAGTGACGTTTGTCGTTTTCCACGTCCTCGACAATTTACCTTTCTCGAGCGATATATATATATATATATATATATATATATATATATATATATATATATATATTTCACACACCTATGACAAAGTGATTTCTACTTTCCTTGAAAAGACGACGAAACTCTAAATCCCCGAATGTTAAAACTCACAGTTTAAAAAGGCCAGACTTTAAATGCCACGCGGTAGAAAACGCGGCTGGTGGAGCGAGCGAGCGACCGACCGACCACTGCCGTGCACAGAGAGAGAGAGAGAGAGAGGCTGGTCTTCAATTGAACCCACAGCACAAAAGAAGCATGTTTACTGGCTCGGGCGTGGAAGGCTTTCTTCCCCCGGAAAGGAGGTTTCCCCAAATGGAAAAACGGTGGCGTCTCTCCTCAAGATGTGCACGCACATGATTTCCCAAATAATAGGGGGCCGGGCCGGGAAGAGAAGAGAGAAAAAGTTTTTTTTTCTCTTGCATTGCGAAGACTCGTTTCTTTCAACGGCTTCCCCCCATAACAGAGGTGGTGTACTGGCTGAACATTAGCGGAAGGTGTGCAGGACAGTTGCTGGCCATTTTGACCTCTGACTGAAGACGAGAGCTTGGCCAACACACAAATGATTGAGGTACAATGCGCGGGTGTCACTACCAGCGAGCATTAATACCGGGGAATACAACACTCGATGGGAACAGCTGTACTGGAGTATTTCAAAACCTTATAACGATTGGGGTAATGCAGGAAGCCTCGTAAGAGAAATCCGCTAAAGATATATTGTGTAAGGCTGACTAGACATCTTGTAGTGTCTTCTCGAAGTCTCTAACGTAAGATTCTTCGAGTTGTGGTCACTAGAAGTTAAAAGAAATACGGAAGGCTGGAGGTGATGAAACGCTATGAATGTTATTTGCAAGTCCTTAAAGGAATAAGCTTTGATATTGTTTCCCACAAGTTTAAGGAAGAGGCAAAGAGTCGACTACAAGAAGGAAATTCATAATCACACACACACACACACACACACAGTTCTAATCTAGGTACCCATTTATTGACCAGTCTCGAGGTGACGTTGTAATTTGTAGCTGTGACCATTCTCTCTAATCTATCTTCCATGATCGAGACTCCACTTATACACAGAATTTTCTCAAGGAGAAAGAATGGCAAGTATTAAAGAGAATTGGAAAATAATTTGAAAACTGTGTTGACAAGAGGCATTTGGTAAGAGAAAACGGATCGGAGTGTGGTGCTTGTAAAGAAAATGGATTAACGATTCGCCATCTCTTCACTTTAAGCATTTAGACTTAATTGACGGCGGGAGTAACTATGACTCTTAAGGCATCCAACTGCCTCGTTGTTTGTGACGCGCATGAATGGATTAACGACACTCCCACTGTCCCTATCCGCTGTCTAGCGAAGCCACAGGCAGGGGAACCGCGCATGCGCTAAGACAGCGAGGAAAGAAGACCCTGTTGAGCTTGGCTCTAGTCTGATGTTGTTGAGAGAGACATTAGAGGCGTTGCATAAGTGGAAGGTGGTCGTCTCCATTTGCCCCTAACCACAATGTCTCCAACGCCCAAAGGGAAGACCAGTTCATTAAGTCATTTACGTATTATGAAGCTGATGATTAAGAAGTGTTCGTACTAGACGATCAATCTTCTGTGGCTACTGGACTACGCCGCTCGCTTGTGGCTACACCACGAGTGAAGATTCACCAACAGCGAGGCCGCATCATCAACTGGTACGCCCTCGTCGTGGAAATCCACACTTCCAAATGGGTCCATCATTTCGCTGCTACTGACCGTAGCGCAACTTCTAGGGTGAAAAAGCAAGGCCAGAGCACCAGGCTAGGGAGGAGCAGTGTGGTGTTGGAAGTGGCCGAGGATGTGTGGATCAAGCGTTCACTTTTGAGAAATGTGTGTGTTAGAAATACTGAGAGAAACAGATGGATTTGTACGTGGCATTTATGTACTGCCGAGACAGCCCGATAAAAGGGTGTCCTCTGGTAATATAACTAAGTTGACATTATATATCAAATGGAGTTCAGTTAGAGCCACGTACTGCATATTCGGGAAGGCCTGGCGATGCGTCTCCAGTTTTGAAAGCGGAGACGTCATGCACAGGAGAAGCTGGTTGAAGCTGAAGGAGTAGTAATTCTGAAGGTGAGAGGTCTTAAAGCTGAGCCATTTAATCTCTCGGAGCTGAGGAAATGCCCTGCAAAAATATAGGACACTGGTACGATTTGCCTTTCAGTGAATGAGGTTCTGGAAACAGAGATTGGTTGAGGTTGAAAGATTAATATTTCCTGCGATGGTACCACTCTCACTGATTCTTGCAAAATGGGAATCAGAGAATAGTTCTTTATCATTGTCTTTTGGAAATCAATCGAGGTATCAAAAATTTACAACAAAGTCTCAGAAAACAGGTAAATGAGAAAAAAAGGTAAATACGAAGAATTGTAGATATGGAAAAATGGCAGGCACTGATAAATATTTGAGTAGAAAATGGATCAGCGGTTCCTAACTTATATCGGTTGGTGTACTAACCGCTGTCCCCAGCGTATGATATTAAGTACCCCATCTCTCTAGTGACTCTCATCATATCTTTATCAGAGTATATATATTGTCTAATTCTCTTTTTGTTTTTATGTTGATAAATCTTGCCAAAATAATACCCAGCTTTGAACGGACCTTATGTGTCAGGGCAGTATTCTGCTAAAGCAAAATGGCAGTAGCAATAAACCTTTTGTTTCTCGAAGTGTATCTCAGGTACACCCTATTGATGAAGCCTCGCGATACTCCGAATGAAGCTTCACGTACCTCCTAGTGAGGTTTCACTTACCCCCTGATAAGGTTTCACTTACCCCTTGATAAGGCTTCACGTTTCCCTTAATAAGGCTTCACGTATCCCCAATGAGGCTTCATGTACCTCAGATGAGGCTTCATATGCCCCCTTAGGGGTCCGTGGATCCTAGAATGAGAACCACCGTGATTCTGTTTCCGTTTCTCGTGTTCCCGACCGTTAGTTGTAACAGTCAAAAACTAGTGACCAGACCCAGTGACTGTTGTTTGCTCATAAAAAATAAAGAAATACGTGCAATGTTTTCTCGTTAACCTATTAAATAGATCAACCTAAGAACAACTGGCCTCCTGGGTTTCTTCCTCTTTCGGAAGGTCGAGGATGTTGTTTGAAGTGGAATTGGTTATGGGGGAACTCGTGTCGGATGCTCATTTGTTCCCGGTCGTCAAGGAGAGGAAGAGAAAACGGCCTCGACTCCACCGGGATCATCTCAAATAGAGCCAAGGCAATCTTTATGGTGTATATTGAAGTCCCTTGTATGGAGGATTTTAGTGCATGAATGGCAGCCTCTCATGACTGGAGGGTAAAGAGTTGTTGCATAGAGTGAGGAAATATTGTAAAATACGTTTCACTTAAATCCGCAGGAGGATTAAGAGATGTTACGAAGACAGAGGAATTATTGGTAAAATGCGTTTAACATAAAACCAAAGTTATGGCAAGGGAAGGAACTCTAAACCAGGTGGCTCCTTTACCGCGCTAAAAGAATCAAAATGACTTCATGGCTCTGTATCTTAATGAGAGTTTAATCATCTCATAATGCTTTGCCTTACTGGGAACACGTTAATGATCTTAAAGTCCTGTATGCTACAGGAAATACTTTAGTAAACTTTCATTACTGTCCTCTATCTATCCCTTAACACTTAAGTGACCTCACAGTCAAGCTGTTTTACTAATAACACCAAAATGACCACATGATGTCGCACATCCACCCTTATACTAATTCAGTCCATAGATACCTTTGTTTCTCCATTTCTCCTGTTTAGTGACAGGGTCATGCGTTCCAACACTAGTGCCTCTCCCGTGCCCTTATCTCCTCCTCTCCAAATTAAAACCTCCCAATTTATACATTCGCATCACGTCTCCCTCCAAAAAAAAAAATTCTTCCACTTCGCGATTCCTTCCCCTCCCATCTCCTCCCAACGCTAATTAACCTCCCCAGCTCTCTACACAGTCTTTGGCTCTAGCAGCTTTAAACCTTTTAAGGGTTTAACTTCTCTCTTAACGGCTGTCGGAGGTATATAGGGCCAGGTTTTCCCCCTGGCCTCCAGGTACAGCTGTTTATCTCCTTAGTCTTTTGTTCTCCAAGCGGCCAACCCAACGCGCTTTACGGAGGCCTCTGGTCCCGGTATAGCGGATGGCATCCCCTCTCTTGACGCAGAGTAGGTGGGTAGATAGATAGATAGATATATAGATCGACAGATCTATAGACAGATAGATATATATAGCTAGATAGAAAGGTAGATAGTTAGTTAAGGTTATCCTTTCATGTAAACTAAGAGAATTTGGCTGGATCTTAGATCTTTTAACATCTTTCATGTTATAGAAAAAAGGTTTGAGTGAAATTCTGGTAAAATGTCAAGACGTCACCCTACTGAGGGATTAAGTATAATTCACGCAGACAAAAGGCTCACCTCGAAGTAAAATCGTTTGGATAACTTTTTCAATATATGTTTCTTCCACATTTGTTCAGATATATCATAGTATTCAAACTTGTTCAAATAGATCATGTTATAAAATGGAGATGGTTAAATGAGCTTGGTAATGAATATCTTGAATCATACATCAGCTACAATCTGTAACAGTCGATATAATTTTGTTCTTACAAGCTTACATAATTTTCAGTGAAAATATCTAAATGTAAAAAGAACACTTAATCATAACACAGCTCCTGTTATAGATGTGATTAATTAGCTTTGATGAAATGATATTCCTTTTATTACTCTTACTGTTCGGACAGTGATAATTCCAGACACAAAAAATCTAGTTGATGATTAATGCTCATATTTTTTCTCGTAACGTGAGATGAGCCGAGAGCATATTAGTGCCATTCATAGCTACTCGCAACTGATAACAACTTCAGCTGGGCTAAAGCATCACAGCTGTGATAAGCTTATCCAGCGGAAGCTTACAACTCAGCTTAAGCTTTTCCGAGGGGGGGGGGGATCTACATCCGGGGAACGTGGGACACCCTTCGCTAAGGAACGAGCCCTCGGTGTACTCATAATGGAGAAGACAAAAACCCCGCCATTGTTTTGACCGTTTCGTGTGAGGGGAAAGACTTAATTAAAGACGATGAGGAAAAGAACGCGGAAGACTTTGAAAACGGTCTCTGCAGTTCCGATTTTCCTAATGCTAGAAATGGTAGAGGAAGTGAGGAAGACAAAAGAAGGATTATAAAAAACTCCAAGACCGCTTTTTTTATAGGGAATTCAGAACTATGGGACACAACGTGTGGGATTGTATGCTATAGCAAAACAGGCAAGCAAGAAGAGGAGGGGGAGTTAGTTCCTGTATAAAACACTGAAGAAGACCGAGGGTTCACGTACGACAGGAGCCAGTGTGGACATCAGCACCTGTAGCTGACTTGAGGACTTTGAAGTCGTTGCTGTTGGCAATGTGGATCAGGAGCTCAGGTGGTAACAGTGGTTGTTCTAGAACTCTGTCCATCGATAGTTGGGGCCACTGCAGTTGGTGACGGTCGTTACAAAGCACCCGTAACAGCTCCAGGCACGAACTTTAATGTTACGGATCGTAACGCGAGGAACGCGTGCTTCAACGGAGAGAGAGAGTGTGTGTGTGTGTCTGTGGGTATTTTCGACTCGTCGTCTCCCAGCGATCGTAGGAAAAAAGCTTTTGTCATTAACTGCCTTTATGGTAATAAGTGGACGCGAGAGTCCCTCCGGGACAAAACCAGCAACGGCTGTAACGTCATGGAGGTCAGGAGATGGCGTGCACTCATATACGTTCTCTATAAAAGTGGCCCGGATGACATAACCTTCAGTGTATCAGCTTCTATGTGACTGGCTATAAGAGGCGCGTATCGTAGGCCATAGATGTATAGACATCTTTATCCCATAGTAGCCAGTGAGTGTATAATACCAATAGGATATTCCGTGTGGCTCAGCACCGTGAAATGGAAGTTGCAGCAAGTGGTAGATCTAGATTCGTCGTCTAGGCTGGAGCAGTAGCAGCAGCCGAAGGAGTGGAGATCAAGCAGAAGTGGGTGGAGCAAGAGACATCAGGAGGATTCCTGAGTTTATATACATATAGCTTGTAATACACCTCTGTTAAGACATCTCCTTGATAAAGACCAGCCAAGCGAGCAACGTGAAGAGAAGTATTACAAAACGGTGGACAGAATTCTTGGATTCAAAGGCAGGGTCTTCGATTCAAGTCTGGGAATCTGATCCTTCTCCTTAAGATTCACTGGAAAAAGTCAAACAGAATGGAGAAAGTACACAGGCGAGAAACCAAGATACGTAACTCCCGGACCTAGGAACAAATCCTTCGAGGACGAAGTTGAAGACTTAGACTTATGTAGATTAGAAGAGAGAAGGTACAGAGGTTTCAGTATTATCAAAGGCTTTGGTGATACTCTCGACCTGAAAAGATATGTAAGGCTGGAGTTGTCTAGTCTCACTTGTAGCAACAGAGGAGAAAAAAATCTCATTTACAAACATTTTCCTTCGAATGAGGCAAAGTACTCTTTCTGCATCTGTTCCGTGGACCAATGTAATGATATGCTAACTAGAGTAATTAAATGAAGTACCAAAAATACGTTTAAGAATAGACTTGATAAGTAATTCGCTTCAAGTCCACGGGTAACGTAATTTGCGCCTCGCTGATTACGCACAGAATTAGCTGGTAATTCCCCATGAAGTCGTCTGTGTATTTTTCTACTTTTCCCACATTCATGTCAGCGTTTCAGATCTCCTTCTTCTCTCCCACCACAAACGTCCCCAAAGGGATCCAGTGGTCTGTTCCTGTTTGCATTTCCTTTATACACTGATGATATTTCCTTCTCATCTCTTTGATAACTGTTTTCCCCCTCTCAATAGCAACACCAAAACGAAGAATAACAACTTGAGTGTGGGATCTCGAAATTCGTTCACGAATGAGACAGTTATGTCAATTCAGCCACTGGCCTCACCACACAACTACTAACTAAAACAAATGGAAATGTGTTGAGGTTTTAGGCCTATCGACTGCCTCCAAGGGTCATTTAAGGCCGGCAACGTCCAGTGGCACAATTCATACCCCAACCCCTTGCTCAGGGGGGCGGGGGGTCGGTAACCGCCCAGCAGTGTAGTGAAACAATCCCCGGGGAGCAGCCGGGGAGCGAACGCACGGCTACTGTGAGTGGCTCGCAACGTCCTAAGCCACCTCACCGCCAAGGCGGCTTACTAAACCATCAGACCTGAGCGGAGTTATGGTGTCTTTTTTTTTTTTTTACCGAAGCTGGGTCGTGTGTGTATGTATATATGTACATCTGCTGCCTTAAACTCAAACTACCACGTTGCCTGTTCCCGTCAGGAGAGCAACTCTGCAAGTTCCTGAATGAATGTTTAGGGTACAGACAGGCGAATTTCTCTAACGTTTTGATCGGCTTCTCGTAATTAAGTCAAGATAATGACGAGCGTGAGGGATCGCACTCAGGCTGTTTTAGTTCCCCAGAACTCTGAGCACGGAATCGTGTTCTGTTTTGTGTAGTATTCATATCGGTATATGTGGCAGTTCGACTACGAATATCGACACAGCAAATGGGAGTTGAACAAATAATGAAACAGAGGCACTTCATTCATTCTGGTTTAACATTTAATGTGTACTTGATAGATTGCGTGTCTTTGTTGAATTCACAGTCGACTGCTGGAGCACAATCATAACTTTTCATAACGTAACATTGTCTTCTATAACAGTGACTCAGGAGTTCGAACCAGTTTCGAATCCGTCTATCTCGAGTCCCGTCTCGACACCTCTGTTCGATGCTCATTGTGCATCATGTTCGTGCGTGGAACTGACGTTATATTTTGCTTTCTAATCGTTTATTGGGAGGAACTAAAAGCGAGAGCAGGGTTGCGGGAAGATGATTAACAGAAGAGATAAAGTTATGAGGTTCAGGAAGAAACCATTCGTAAATTGTGACACAGCGAGAGCTAATCAGATGGCTTTGTTGACGAAAGAAAACACGAGTTTATTTCAAAGCTTTGTGTAAATTATCGAAGCAGAAAACGCCAAAGAAAATTATGCGAGGTATTTGTTTTGGGTGTGGCAGACAAGAACAGACGTATGAAATAAGAAAAAGAAAATAATAATGCAAAGGAATGATTGTTATAAGATTTCTTCATAGACCAAAAGAGAGAAATATGAGGTGTTTTGAGCCATGATTCGACTGGTGCATGTATTGTAAGCGATTTAAAAGCTATAATCCGGTGAATTACGAAGTGAAAAGGTTCTCAGAAATTGTATGACGAGGGTAGATGAGTACTAGTGAATATTCCCAGGAACCGTTTTAATTCTAAACCAGAAAACAAAACTGACATTCAAGTAATGAAGACGTGTAGGGTAGTGCATGGTAGTGCATTGGAAATGGTGAGAGGAATGTCTTGTAAACTTATTGGACGACTAGAATGACCAGAACTGAAAATATTTAACTAGTGGAATATGAAAAAGTAACGAATGCGATTCAGCAGATGAAACATGACTAACTACTGGGACGCTGAGAGATGGAAGATACAGATTATACAATGACATGTCAATCTAAAAGGGAGAGGAAGGCTTTTAGAATAGATATAAGAAACACTAAGACCAGTATCTCTTGAAAAGCAAGATCTATGACGCACGTTAGAGTGCTTAGTTGAAAAGGAATAAGAGAGAGAGAGACCACGAGAAAACATAATGAGGAATGATTAACGTGTACATCCACACTTTCCATGACACTGGAAGCGGAAAGAAGAGGCGAGGGTTATCTCACAGAATTCGTGCAGTCTAAATGGCTCAGGAAGAAATGTATTTGGACGTGACAGATATTGTGGAATGTATTGAGACCGTGCATTGTTAGGGAGGGAAGCAGCAGCAGTTGCCAGAGGATGTTGAAGTCCTTGTTTTTCCTCCGATAGCAGGGCAGGTCTCAGGTCAAGACAGACGAATGAATCAAGTCAGTGGTCTTGGGTCGAGGTGGTAAAACAAGACATGTGTGTCGTGTCTCCCTGGTTGCATGTGTGAGATAAATGACACAGAAGGGGAGGGAATGAGAGAGAGAGGTGGTGGTGGTGGTGGCCTAGGAGTAACATGTTGACAGGGAGAATTGAAATACAAGATGGGACTGTCATGCAATGCGCAAACCAGTCGTTCTGATTGATAGATTTGGAGAAAAGGTTTTACGAGTGTAGTGTGTCGTAAATAAACTTTCGACGGGCGAGGCTTTGGATCAGATATAGATCCATGGTGAGTGAGAGAGAGGGGAGATAGAAAGGTCCTGCTTCCCTAATAAACTCGAGAGTCGACGTGAAGAGGAATTGCAGTTGTTGAGTTAACTGTCGAACGCTCTGTAAAGGAGACGAGTCGCTTTTGTTCTCAAGGAGGTAGATTTTGACCCGGAAGTGAATTGAATACTGGAAACGTATGGAACGGAAATGGGAATATCACCAGGAGAAATATGGTTGGAGAAAGGGAGAGCAAGTAGAAGAGGTGGATTTCCAAGATTTGGAAATGAAATAAAGGAAATGTGCACAATATGACGAGGGACAGATCTGTATCTATGAATATTTTTCCATTTTTCAAACATAATTAGAAAAATTCATCCAACGAACACCAAGGATAATGGAATAGTAGAGACACCAAGCTTTTGTCTATTTCTCAAAATGTCTTCGGTGCAACATGAAGACGTCTCGAGAAAAAGACGAAAGCCTAGTTTCTTTAGCTATATATTTCCTGCGGGTTTGTTGCACTTATCTTCCACGGTACCATTGTGGTTAATTTGATGACAGATTTTGTTAAAAAAAGAATCATTCATGTTTCGCCAGGTAAATAAGACTTGGAAAGCGTCCGGCAGAGACGATGCTACTATACGCTCATGGAGAACAAATGATTTGCCTTATATGTACGTAGTTTTGGAAAGACTATATTTATAGTGTTCTTGATGGCTATGGTTACGCAAGTTCGCTGGCATTTTCAAAAGGAATTTATAGATAAAAGGTGACCAAAATGAAGCTGAAGGTATATGTGTGTGTGTGTGTGTGTGTGTGTGTCTGTTTCATGCATTGGACCCCAAAGCCAGTCGTATGAGGTGGTGAAATCATGAGGACTGCAGTTAAGTGCATGAATCACCTTCGACTTTACGTACAGTAGTATCTTTCGACAATACTTTCTTGAGGTGATTCTAACCATCCAATATGAGGCGGTCCGGACCAGACGACCACAACTCGGGGCCACTGCACAGGTCTTCAGCAGAGACCCCAAGACAGCGGGCCACTGACAGTAAGACACCTCACCGAGACGGGCCTTTGACATTTGCGTAATCTGATTCCCGGTGGGGAAAGTGGGAAGCCCCCTTTAATCCACCGACTGTCTTTTGAGAAAATTCTACACCACCACGGCGACTTTATGGACTACTCCTTGGGGCGGTACTTGTTGAAGAGACGAGGTTGCTGTCTGCTGCGTGAGGTCCTTTGTGTGTGTGTGTGTGTGTTAGACACTCGGCTCGATTGATTATTGCAGTCTAAGAGGAGATGAAGCGTTACTTTATGAAGGATCGTTGATAGGATGATGGTTCGTCCTCTCTCTCTCTCTCTCTCTCTCTATGGTGGCGAAGGTAATTAATCATAAGAGTCTCAGTCGAAGGATTAAGAAGGGATATAGTGTGTTATCTGAGTGTTCTGAATGTGCTTGAGTGTGTGTGTGTGTGCATCCTTCCTCTGTGTAAACTTTAACTCGGTAATGGTTAGTTCCATTCAGACTGCAGTACATTTGATGACCAGAGGGTAAATGAGGTGGCTCTCCGGCCTGTCGTTTTCTACTTATAAGGATCACAGAGGCTTGATTCGTGGAAACCCTCGATAGATGACAGCGTGTGGGCGATCCTTGGGCGCATATATATATATATTCGCCATTTCCCGCGTTAGCGAGTTAACGTCAAGAACAGACGACTGTTCCTTAGAGGAAAAAAATCCTCACTTGGCCCCATTCTCTGTTCTTTCTTTTGGAAACGTAAAAAACAGGAGAGGAGGATTTCCAGCTCCCCTCGCTCCCTCCCCTTTCAGTCGCCTTTTACGACACGCAGGGAATACGTGGGAAGTATTCTTTCTCTCCTGTCTTAAGCTTTTTTGTGATTAATCGTCTCGTTACTCTTATAACCACCCAATTACGTAATTCCTCAGCTGTGTCCTTTCAGCTGAATGGCTGCTAGAATTCAAGAAACCTTTATTTATTTATTTATTTATTTATTTATCTATTCATTTAAGATTGACTTTGTATGATTCCTCTTCCTTCCCACGAACAGCTGAACGGTTTCGAGGCGGTTTAGTATGTCGACTCCACACATCATCACTCCAGTCACTATACCTTTCTACTTCACTATCATCTCTACCATCATCACTACTATATTCACTGCTAGCTACCATCACTATCACTGATTACCACGGAGGCCAAAAAGATTTTGACGTCAGATATTTTTTCTTTAGCGATGGAAGACATCAACATTGCCAAAAAACCCACTAACTTCATAATCAGAACCTCTGAATTCATCGCCGTTCTGCATCGCCATAACCTGAAGTCAATCTCTTAAACTGACATGATGCCCTGAGGTCATCAAGCGTCAGCGTCAACACTCTCTCGCGTCATCACTCTCACCATAAACAAACCCTGATGTCATCGCCTTCACTACTTGGCTGGTCTCCACCAAAATCACCACTGCGTCACCAGCATTCGTCACCCTCTGATGTCACCACACACACACTGTATTGCCCGTCATCACCATCCTCACCACACAGACAAGAGACATGAGAATCCCAGTCTTCAAATATCCTCATTTAAAAGTCTTCGTGATAAGGAAAACGGACAACCGGGTTCCATTCCTCATATTTCGCTCATTTATGAGTCCACTTGTCACGGACAACAGCCGTATTGAATTTCATTCCGTATGTTCCTTTCATTTCTGGGTGTCTGTGAGACAGAGAGAGAGAGAGAGAGAGAGAGAGAGAGAGAGAGAGGCACCAGATGAAATTCATTCCTCGCGTTCCCTCATATGTGAATTTACGTGACGCGATCAAAGACCCGTATTGAGCAGCAGTAATGAATGGCCCTTTGGTATCAAAGGTCAATTATCTGTACGTATATTTTTGCAGATCGTTCCTCCAGTCCACGTCTGTCTGTGTCCAGAGAGACCCCGAGTCTCTTTCCCTCGGCGTCTGGCGCAAGAGGAATCCACACGTAAAGAGAGAGAGAAAGGGATTCAACCACAAAGCATTCCACTTCCCGAGTGATCGAAGTATATTTCTGTCGAAGAATTCCGGCTGTTGGTTTGTCCATTAGATAAGTAAGTGAAGCTGCCGACGCTTCCTGCTTCCTGCTTTGGGGAAATGTGTGTGTGTGTGTTGAAGTTGGGGAAGTTGTCCCCAGCAGGTGTGCCACAAGAGGGAGGGAAGCAGGCCAGGAAGAAGAGGATAGAGAGAGAGAGAGAGACAGAGAGGGAGTGAGAAGATGGATGGAGAAGCGATATAAGTTGAAGAAGAAGAAGGAGAAGAAAGAAGCGAGAGGGAATTAGTAAAAGGCCGAAGGAAGGAGTGTGATGGTAAAAGGTGACGCAAAGAGAGGGAAATGAGGGAAGAAGTCTTGAATGACGACTGAACCTGAAGCTTCGACAGGTACATAGATAGATGGAGGAAATAAAGAAAATGGTGCAAACGCGTTTTCTTTCGATCCATACAAAAAACGGAGGTCAGGATAAACAGACCACAGAGAATCCTGTTATAATTCCAGACCTTTTTTTCCTACGAATTAGCTGTTTGGTTAGTCACAGAACGAAAGTCTTCGTGAGAAGTATTGCAAAGCAGACATTCATTCTTGACGTCGACTACAGCTACCCCGTGTTCTTATTGACTGCTTATTCATCACAATTCCCATTTTCTTATATAAGTTGTATGAAGCGAATGTATATTAAGTCAGGAAATACCCCAGACTATATGGGGAAGTGAATTCCCTAGTCAAGGCCACCCCATTAATGCTATAT
>JAYMFT010069114.1:0-14640 GCA_038088735.1 Panulirus argus
TTCTCCTTTCACACACTTTTCCAAACTCAGTCACCAACTTTTGCAGTTTCTCACTCGAATCAGCCACCAGTGCTGTAATATATATATTACAAAATTCACAACAAACATCTAACTTAACAAATGCAAAAACGCAAGAAAAGGGGAAAGTTGAGAATTCTGAGCGCTTTCGTGTATTACCACATTTTTAGAGAAAATTGATGCAATTGACTTTATGTATACAAAACCGGAGGAAATATGAATCGTGTCAAGTGACCTTGTAATTACTCAGGGGGGCCAGGTTAGCACAAGGGGTCTGCATGACCCACCCTCTACCTAACCTTGGCCTGACACCTCCCGAATGGCCTGACTTCAGTACAACCGGACACAAGGTTGACTTACATAATACAAAATAAACTCAAGAACAACTGATAAAACTCTTGAAAATTTTCTTCACAATAAATGGATGTAATTTGTACATTTCTGATATTCAATTAATTATCAGTCATGGTGTTTATTTATGCTGGATTTTATTTATTTCCTCCCTATCCCTAAACAGAACAATAACCTTGGCATTTGTGAGAGTAAAGATAGGATTTTGTGGCATACATGGCTGTATTAACACAAACTGATATTGAGAACATGATTAGGAAATCTGAAATCTTAAGTACCCATACCTCCACAACACACGCACACACACACACACGCACGGACCTCCGTGGTGTATAGCGATTAGTGTTACCACGGCCGCACCGGTTCGAAACCCGGGCGTGGCGGTCACTGTCTGCCCATAGTCAATCCCAGGTATTTATCCTCCATCGGTGCTTTTCAATAAGTATGTAACTGGCTGAGGCTGGTATGTGTGTGTGTGTGTGTGTGTGTGTGTGTGCGTGCGCGTGTGCGTGCGTGCGTGCGCGCTCTCGCGAGCGTGTGTGTAACCTCGTACAAAAAGTTATGAGGCAAGGCCATACGAGTCTAAGACTTTCTCCAACTGACGAACTAAATGAAATCAAAATCACATCACCATCAAAATAACACATCAAAACGTCACTTGACTGGCATATCTAGACTTCATCGTCATTACTACAAGTTCACTGCACTGGCGTCACCATGAAAATACACTTGCACCATCAAAACATCACCGCCCCATTGTGACTGCTGGGGCTCACAGTATAGAAACTTAATTCCCATCACCATCAAAAACACTACCGCAACGACACCACTATCACAATCATCATCGCAGTGTCACCATCACGGACACACCATCAAGCTCTGATCACCACAAATTTAACGCCATCAGAGATTTCCTCTAGAGGTATCACCTATAAACAGCCACGTCAGAGAATAATCAACCATGCATAATTCCAGGAGTCTCCCCTCTCCCGCTTTCACAACCAACAGAAAACGAGAATCAACAACACCTAACACCTGTGCCACGTCGGTAGCTTTATGACCTCCATCAAATCGATCCGGTCTCAACCTACATGTATTTTTTTCTTTCGTTAACTGTGTCTCCTATCCTACATGCTTTCACCACTGTGTTATCACATATGTTATTTGTTAAATTTGTTATCACTTATGCATACAGGGAGGGAGCTTTTTCACTTATGGTGCGCCATTCTTGTCCTTGCATTTATTAAAATTGTATTTCCTATTTTGTTACTACGTGGGGTTCCGGGGAACCAGTGTTGTGATCATGGGTCCCATATAGTGTTGTAACTGTGAAGGGTCCCTGGAGCCAGGTCATGGCTTTATTAGTAAAAAGCTCACAATGAACTAAGGCCTTTCTTGATGAATTCTAGCCAAATTGACAATCTCAACTCAACCACCTAAAATCGATAAAACCTATTCTAAACTAACCTAACAACTAAACCTAATGTAACCACCTAATCTAACCACCAAACCTAATTCAATCATCAAACCTAGAAAAAAATAAAACCTACCTTAGCCTAGTCTCTCCAAAGTTCCTGCCTACCCTTTGTCACACTTTACGTACAGCTCCCAAAAATAGCAGCAGCATTAGTGCTTAAAACTGCGGTTCACGCCAGCATTGCCAGGTGGCAAGCTCTTAGCATGATCTTTGTGTCGGTTACTTCTTTTTTTTCTTTCAGAGCAGAATAGTTTGGCCTTTAATTAACCTCGCTCAGCCAAGGCAGGACATTCACCCGTGAATTTTGAAGTTGGACACTCCCACTCTTCTACCAGGATCATCGTCCAGTGTCAGCGGGTACCCTGGTAGTGGTACGCCAACTGTAGTAGTAATAGTGCCTTGCGTACTGACGTCTCCCTTCTGCAGCAGCATCATGCGACCCGGCAACGCCTTATCCCTCCTCCAGCAGTGCTACGGAACCTGGTAAATCCTTCTCGCTCTTGCAACAATAACTACGAGACCCTCACCCCTCGTGCAACAGCAGGATGAGTCCCAGTAACGCCTTTATCCCTCCTGTAGCAGTACTACGGGGGTCCGGTAAACCCTCATCCCTCCTGTAGCAGTACCAAGGGGTCCTGGCAACGACTCCTATCTAATGTAGCTGCACTGGGAGCCCCTGACAACACATCTTCCCCCCTGCAAAATCAACAAGGGACCTGGTAGCCTCCTTCAATAGGACCCCAGTAATGCCTCAGACGCCCCAGTGGCAGCGCCACGGTATCTATGCTTCAACTCACCTTCCTTACTGCTTCTGCATCAGCAGTACCTTCTGCCCTAGTAGATTTACCCATGCGAATCCTTCTCTAAGTCCTCACATTTCTAAGGAACGTGTTAACAAACACTGCCATAACTTTAAACCGTTACGACAGGCTTAAATAAATTTACTGCTTATAATGTATGATTTTTCATATATATATCATAAGAGATGGTGTATTTACATTTTTGGACGTCTTTTTTACACCTTTAAGTATGTTTTTTTTTTTTTTAACAAAACCAGGTAAAGTCACTTAAATTAGTATGACCACCCATGTTTCACCTACTATGAACGTTCACCACGTGACAGGAATTGGCAGAGCAGGCGACAGTCTTCCGCAGCCGACCATGGAAACGCAAATATTAATATTTAAGGTCAAAATAGGGCAGTAAAGGTCGATTGACAGTTACATATCGATTTGCAAGCCAAAGCGTAAAGGTTCCGTGTCAGAACATTAATTACAAATATTTTGTTTAAGGCGGAAACCCCAGTAAATGATCATACACTGGCAGAGGGGGGATAGAGGAAAGGGAATTATTATCTAAAAAAGATTGTTGAACTGTTGAATGTAAGTGTACATAAATGAAAGGCAAAGGACAAATAAGGTAGTGTTGGCGTAAAGGTTAGTCTCTGAAGAGAGATAAACGCGGGGAGAGAGTGTGGAGTGTCATAATGATGGAGAGGGTGACATGGGTGACACTTGAAGGGCAGATGGTGAGCTCAGGTGTTATCTTTGGATGGGAAATGGTGTGATATGAGGCAACGCGTTCGCCCACCGCAGAAAGACCTGTTTATATAGACACAGGTGAAGAACTTGTTGCTTGAGCAAGATATGGTAGTAGATAGCGAGACCACCAACTTACATACGAGTTTGTACGATGTGGTTTTGCCATTTGGCAAGGTTTGACAAAACTGTCTGTTCTCAGCCGCCAGGCGCACCGCATATTGGTCAATCTTGGGTGCATCTGAGAGAGAGAGAGAGACAGAGACAGAGACAGAGAGAGAATTTAGTACCTACCAGATCCTACCATTGGACAAGGCTGGCTAGCGTGTTTCACTCACGGCATATCTTGCCGGATATCTTGTTTATACTCGACTCATATCTTGCACTGCTGTTTTTCACTGCTGCCACACATGCTGTATAATGATCACTGGGCCTCACCTGGAGCTGTTTTCAGCCGTTTGTCGAGGCTTCCCTTGAATAATTCCTTGTGCTTATCTCGTATATATTTCTCATTTCTCGTGGAATGACCTTGGATATTATCCTTCCATCTTTCTCATTAGGATGTCATGTCATCTTATTTACTATCCGTCTGGTATTTGCAAGATATAATTCGATTTGATTGCTCTGTCTCTTCCGTGCTGGGATGCAGACGTTCGTGTGAGCGAATGAGGCCATTTCTTCGCCTGTTCCTGGCGCTTCCTCGCTAACCTTGCAAACGGTGAACAAAAATAAAAAAAAGGAAAATAGATTCCCACACTTCTCACCACGAATAGATTATCACATATCTTTCTCTTCTATCTAGAGGCTACAGAGTCAAGTCCTTTCAAGCTTCGTAGATAATGCTCCAGTCTTTCTACCTTCATGTTTTCCTTGTCTTAAATCATAGCCACCATAGAAAAGAGACTGTTCGAATTTGCATTTTTTTTGTGTGTGTATATCAAACAGCATCATCAGTGTTGTTATCAACTTGGGATGAATGTTCTTAATTATTACTCCACTCTTTACTAGACCAAATAATGTAATTTTGTAGGGGGTCTCCACTGTGTCAGATACATCTCCAGTCGACCTACTGCTGCCCAATTTGTGTATTATGTTTGGGAAATTTGAATAAACAATGTGGATTGTTTGAACTATCAAGTGAAAATGTATACTTGAACAAAAGAGGATAATACATGATATTTCTCAATTATTCTTAGATTATATGATGAATTATATGTATTATATGTATTGTGCATATATGTGCATGTATGTATATATGTGTGTATATGAATGACTGGGTCATTCTTCGTTTGTTTCCTGGCGCTACGTCGCTGACGCGGGAAACAGCGATCAAGTCTAATTATAAATAAATATATTATTCTTTTTATTGAATGATACGTTGTATGGGGAACTATCATCCATGCCGACGTCTATGAATGGAAGTACATGGGAAAGCCAGATAACAGAAGACCCGATGGTCTATGATGAGCTTATTTGCTGGAAAGGAGTGATCCAGGGCCTGAGCCGGGGGAGGGGGGGGGTTTCAGGGGGTACCTCGTACATGGGCCTGGGGGAAGGTCCAAGAAGGGGGTCCGGGAATTTCCTGGGATCTCAGAAAATCAACAGAGCGCTCCATTCCACCCCTCCTCTCTCATCTCCCATACCCTTTTTAGCCTTGCAGCTCATGGCATAAAACCGTAGTGGATAAAAACAGGATGAATAATGGAGAAGGGAAGGGAAGGGGGCCCTAAAGAAACTTTGTACCCTCTGATAAAATTTCTCTCAGGAGTCCTGGGGAAGGACCGATAACAAAAGATCTGATGGTCTATGATGAGGTCATCTGCTGGAGGACAGCACTAAAACCCTTGATTATGGAAGATTACAACGCCCTGGAGTTAATCCGGACGGAAAGACTATTTTAATCAAAGGTAGATGGAAAACTCAGAAAAGTCAGGGTTTGAGCATCAAAGTTAATAGTCTTTTTGATACACGGATTCCTTTTTTGAGACAGCGTGAAACAAAATGATATAAGTTGATCGTTTATTTTTTTCCTTTTGGAAAAGTGAGTGGTACACTTGATACGGGCCCTCAAAATGAGGGGTCTCTGGGATTTTGCCAGTGTGAGGGAAGATTAATGAGACAAAGACCACGACTTGAAAACCGTGAAAAGGAACTACGACATGAGGAAGAGGAGTGGAGGTAGACTACTCCGCCTGGAGGTAGATCGACGAAATTGGAGTGACCATGATTAACAGAACGAGGGGACATACTGAAAAAAAAAGAGGGGAAATAAAAAGGCATTTAAATGTTGGCGGGTGAGTGAGGTGGGCGACAACAGATGGCAGCACCAGCCACAGAAACACAACACCCGCGCCATTAACTTTCACCCTGGGACGACTGCCCGTCTCAACTTTAAGTCTTACTCACCCCGTTACGTAAGTCGGCAGTGTGGTATTAACATACGCAGACATTATTCCAGGGGGCAGGAGGTTCCCGGGCGCCGGACTGAAAGAGATAAGAGTAACTGTGAGAGATGTGGTGGGTGGGGACGTGAGAGATGCGTGTGTGGTCGTTGTGCCCTGCACCAGCTGGAAGGTCGTTACGAGCAACAAGGAAACAGCTGGAGGTCATTAGTGCGTGACGTAAGGAAGCAGTTGGGAGACCATTTATCTCGTGCCAGTAACAACGGTATCGCTCGTCTCCCAGTTGACAGTAGTCCGGTCACTTGTCTCGGCCTCCAATATCGGTAAAGTTGGCTTGGCTGGTTTCACACGTCGTTAATTAGACGTAGTTTGTCTAATGGTGGTGGCGATAATTTTATGTGGTGCAGGTTAAGCTCATTAAGGGGGTGAACTTATCAGAGAAGTGATAGGGATAATTGGAAAGAGATTATTTTGCGGCTCAATTTGGGTCAAGGGGGCGAATAAGCGTGTGCTTCTGTTGGTAACAAAAGATTCGAGGTGGAATAACAAGCATTTCTCTAATTATCCCAAGGGGAAAAGTTAACCACTCGGTACAGTTTTACTCCTTTAAATTCTTAATGTCAAGTTACAGCCGATCATCAGTATTTAGGGAGACATGCTGTTATGGCTCATTGGAGAACATATGTGATTATGGCACTTTAGGGACACTGCCTGGAGTTATATATCATATCAAGAACATGAATGATATGTGAGACGTTTTCTTAACCTGAAATAGTAACTATTGGTCATTGGAGTTGTAATTTACGGCATAGTATCTAGTTATATCCAAAGGTACCATAAGCAAAACAAGCCCATCCCACACATGTTGTTAATGGAAAATGGACTTCCTTGTTTGATACTGAGTTATGTACAGTCTGTGAAACAAGTCTGGCTGATGCTTCCAGTCGGGCACATGGATCACAGTTGGTGTTATAGCCCTTTGGCTTCCACAAACAAAAGAAGTTGTTCCAAGATAATACAAAGGTACATGAGGTGATGAGGAGCAGCAGAGGGGTGAGACAGGATGGTTTGAGAGCGAATTGAAATGGGGAGAACCTGTTGAAAGTGGATTGGTTTGGATACCAGGCAGCAGACAGACCTGTAAGGGCTGAAGTTAGTCGCAGAGTGGGAGAGGAGGATGGGTGTGCAGGGAGGAGCGTGTGGAAGGAGAGTTTGTGTCCGTGAGGGCAAAGATAAGTGTGTTTGAAGGTATAGTAGTCAACTTCTGCAGTGCTGTATGGATATAAGTCGTTGGCCTGGAATGCAGAGAAAAGAAGGAAGGTGGATGTAGCTTATTATTAATTGTGTCATACTGGGAGGAAGTCCGACACTCACAGCTTCATCACTTTACCTTTTGAAGTACTTTATCAGTTTAAGAACACACGTTTTACAGTTGAAAAACTTGGTAATACCGATAGGGGTTCATTGTGTAGTTTAATTAAGGAACTGAGTGTTTTTTCATAAGGAAGATTTTATATATATATATATATATATATATATATATATATATATATATAAAATCTTCCTTATGAAAAAACACTCAGTTCCTTAATTAAACTACACAATGAACCCCTATCGGTATTACCAAGTTTTTCAACTGTAAAACGTGTGTTCTTAAACTGATAAAGTACTTCAAAAGGTAAAGTGATGAAGCTGTGAGTGTCGGACTTCCTCCCAGTATGACACAATTAATAATAAGCTACATCCACCTTCCTTCTTTTCTCTGCATTCCAGGCCAACGACTTATATCCATACAGCACTGCAGAAGTTGACTACTATACCTTCAAACACACTTATCTTTGCCCTCACGGACACAAACTCTCCTTCCACACGCTCCTCCCTGCACACCCATCCTCCTCTCCCACTCTGCGACTAACTTCAGCCCTTACAGGTCTGTCTGCTGCCTGGTATCCAAACCAATCCACTTTCAACAGGTTCTCCCCATTTCAATTCGCTCTCAAACCATCCTGTCTCACCCCTCTGCTGCTCCTCATCACCTCATGTACCTTTGTATTATCTTGGAACAACTTCTTTTGTTTGTGGAAGCCAAAGGGCTATAACACCAACTGTGATCCATGTGCCCGACTGGAAGCATCAGCCAGACTTGTTTCACAGACTGTACATAACTCAGTATCAAACAAGGAAGTCCATTTTCCATTAACAACATGTGTGGGATGGGCTTGTTTTGCTTATGGTACCTTTGGATATAACTAGATACTATGCCGTAAATTACAACTCCAATGACCAATAGTTACTATTTCAGGTTAAGAAAACGTCTCACATATCATTCATGTTCTTGATATGATATATAACTCCAGGCAGTGTCCCTAAAGTGCCATAATCACATATGTTCTCCAATGAGCCATAACAGCATGTCTCCCTAAATACTGATGATCGGCTGTAACTTGACATTAAGAATTTAAAGGAGTAAAACTGTACCGAGTGGTTAACTTTTCCCCTTGGGATAATTAGAGAAATGCTTGTTATTCCACCTCGAATCTTTTGTTACCAACAGAAGCACACGCTTATTCGCCCCCTTGACCCAAATTGAGCCGCAAAATAATCTCTTTCCAATTATCCCTATCACTTCTCTGATAAGTTCACCCCCTTAATGAGCTTAACCTGCACCACATAAAATTATCGCCACCACCATTAGACAAACTACGTCTAATTAACGACGTGTGAAACCAGCCAAGCCAACTTTACCGATATTGGAGGCCGAGACAAGTGACCGGACTACTGTCAACTGGGAGACGAGCGATACCGTTGTTACTGGCACGAGATAAATGGTCTCCCAACTGCTTCCTTACGTCACGCACTAATGACCTCCAGCTGTTTCCTTGTTGCTCGTAACGACCTTCCAGCTGGTGCAGGGCACAACGACCACACACGCATCTCTCACGTCCCCACCCACCACATCTCTCACAGTTACTCTTATCTCTTTCAGTCCGGCGCCCGGGAACCTCCTGCCCCCTGGAATAATGTCTGCGTATGTTAATACCACACTGCCGACTTACGTAACGGGGTGAGTAAGACTTAAAGTTGAGACGGGCAGTCGTCCCAGGGTGAAAGTTAATGGCGCGGGTGTTGTGTTTCTGTGGCTGGTGCTGCCATCTGTTGTCGCCCACCTCACTCACCCGCCAACATTTAAATGCCTTTTTATTTCCCCTCTTTTTTTTTCAGTATGTCCCCTCGTTCTGTTAATCATGGTCACTCCAATTTCGTCGATCTACCTCCAGGCGGAGTAGTCTACCTCCACTCCTCTTCCTCATGTCGTAGTTCCTTTTCACGGTTTTCAAGTCGTGGTCTTTGTCTCATTAATCTTCCCTCACACTGGCAAAATCCCAGAGACCCCTCATTTTGAGGGCCCGTATCAAGTGTACCACTCACTTTTCCAAAAGGAAAAAAATAAACGATCAACTTATATCATTTTGTTTCACGCTGTCTCAAAAAAGGAATCCGTGTATCAAAAAGACTATTAACTTTGATGCTCAAACCCTGACTTTTCTGAGTTTTCCATCTACCTTTGATTAAAATAGTCTTTCCGTCCGGATTAACTCCAGGGCGTTGTAATCTTCCATAATCAAGGGTTTTAGTGCTGTCCTCCAGCAGATGACCTCATCATAGACCATCAGATCTTTTGTTATCGGTCCTTCCCCAGGACTCCTGAGAGAAATTTTATCAGAGGGTACAAAGTTTCTTTAGGGCCCCCTTCCCTTCCCTTCTCCATTATTCATCCTGTTTTTATCCACTACGGTTTTATGCCATGAGCTGCAAGGCTAAAAAGGGTATGGGAGATGAGAGAGGAGGGGTGGAATGGAGCGCTCTGTTGATTTTCTGAGATCCCAGGAAATTCCCGGACCCCCTTCTTGGACCTTCCCCCAGGCCCATGTACGAGGTACCCCCTGAAACCCCCCCCCTCCCCCGGCTCAGGCCCTGGATCACTCCTTTCCAGCAAATAAGCTCATCATAGACCATCGGGTCTTCTGTTATCTGGCTTTCCCATGTACTTCCATTCATAGACGTCGGCATGGATGATAGTTCCCCATACAACGTATCATTCAATAAAAAGAATAATATATTTATTTATAATTAGACTTGATCGCTGTTTCCCGCGTCAGCGACGTAGCGCCAGGAAACAAACGAAGAATGACCCAGTCATTCATATACACACATATATACATACATGCACATATATGCACAATACATATAATACATATAATTCATCATATAATCTAAGAATAATTGAGAAATATCATGTATTATCCTCTTTTGTTCAAGTATACATTTTCACTTGATAGTTCAAACAATCCACATTGTTTATTCAAATTTCCCAAACATAATACACAAATTGGGCAGCAGTAGGTCGACTGGAGATGTATCTGACACAGTGGAGACCCCCTACAAAATTACATTATTTGGTCTAGTAAAGAGTGGAGTAATAATTAAGAACATTCATCCCAAGTTGATAACAACACTGATGATGCTGTTTGATATACACACACAAAAAAAATGCAAATTCGAACAGTCTCTTTTCTATGGTGGCTATGATTTAAGACAAGGAAAACATGAAGGTAGAAAGACTGGAGCATTATCTACGAAGCTTGAAAGGACTTGACTCTGTAGCCTCTAGATAGAAGAGAAAGATATGTGATAATCTATTCGTGGTGAGAAGTGTGGGAATCTATTTTCCTTTTTTTTATTTTTGTTCACCGTTTGCAAGGTTAGCGAGGAAGCGCCAGGAACAGGCGAAGAAATGGCCTCATTCGCTCACACGAACGTCTGCATCCCAGCACGGAAGAGACAGAGCAATCAAATCGAATTATATCTTGCAAATACCAGACGGATAGTAAATAAGATGACATGACATCCTAATGAGAAAGATGGAAGGATAATATCCAAGGTCATTCCACGAGAAATGAGAAATATATACGAGATAAGCACAAGGAATTATTCAAGGGAAGCCTCGACAAACGGCTGAAAACAGCTCCAGGTGAGGCCCAGTGATCATTATACAGCATGTGTGGCAGCAGTGAAAAACAGCAGTGCAAGATATGAGTCGAGTATAAACAAGATATCCGGCAAGATATGCCGTGAGTGAAACACGCTAGCCAGCCTTGTCCAATGGTAGGATCTGGTAGGTACTAAATTCTCTCTCTGTCTCTGTCTCTGTCTCTCTCTCTCTCTCAGATGCACCCAAGATTGACCAATATGCGGTGCGCCTGGCGGCTGAGAACAGACAGTTTTGTCAAACCTTGCCAAATGGCAAAACCACATCGTACAAACTCGTATGTAAGTTGGTGGTCTCGCTATCTACTACCATATCTTGCTCAAGCAACAAGTTCTTCACCTGTGTCTATATAAACAGGTCTTTCTGCGGTGGGCGAACGCGTTGCCTCATATCACACCATTTCCCATCCAAAGATAACACCTGAGCTCACCATCTGCCCTTCAAGTGTCACCCATGTCACCCTCTCCATCATTATGACACTCCACACTCTCTCCCCGCGTTTATCTCTCTTCAGAGACTAACCTTTACGCCAACACTACCTTATTTGTCCTTTGCCTTTCATTTATGTACACTTACATTCAACAGTTCAACAATCTTTTTTAGATAATAATTCCCTTTCCTCTATCCCCCCTCTGCCAGTGTATGATCATTTACTGGGGTTTCCGCCTTAAACAAAATATTTGTAATTAATGTTCTGACACGGAACCTTTACGCTTTGGCTTGCAAATCGATATGTAACTGTCAATCGACCTTTACTGCCCTATTTTGACCTTAAATATTAATATTTGCGTTTCCATGGTCGGCTGCGGAAGACTGTCGCCTGCTCTGCCAATTCCTGTCACGTGGTGAACGTTCATAGTAGGTGAAACATGGGTGGTCATACTAATTTAAGTGACTTTACCTGGTTTTGTTAAAAAAAAAAAAAACATACTTAAAGGTGTAAAAAAGACGTCCAAAAATGTAAATACACCATCTCTTATGATATATATATGAAAAATCATACATTATAAGCAGTAAATTTATTTAAGCCTGTCGTAACGGTTTAAAGTTATGGCAGTGTTTGTTAACACGTTCCTTAGAAATGTGAGGACTTAGAGAAGGATTCGCATGGGTAAATCTACTAGGGCAGAAGGTACTGCTGATGCAGAAGCAGTAAGGAAGGTGAGTTGAAGCATAGATACCGTGGCGCTGCCACTGGGGCGTCTGAGGCATTACTGGGGTCCTATTGAAGGAGGCTACCAGGTCCCTTGTTGATTTTGCAGGGGGGAAGATGTGTTGTCAGGGGCTCCCAGTGCAGCTACATTAGATAGGAGTCGTTGCCAGGACCCCTTGGTACTGCTACAGGAGGGATGAGGGTTTACCGGACCCCCGTAGTACTGCTACAGGAGGGATAAAGGCGTTACTGGGACTCATCCTGCTGTTGCACGAGGGGTGAGGGTCTCGTAGTTATTGTTGCAAGAGCGAGAAGGATTTACCAGGTTCCGTAGCACTGCTGGAGGAGGGATAAGGCGTTGCCGGGTCGCATGATGCTGCTGCAGAAGGGAGACGTCAGTACGCAAGGCACTATTACTACTACAGTTGGCGTACCACTACCAGGGTACCCGCTGACACTGGACGATGATCCTGGTAGAAGAGTGGGAGTGTCCAACTTCAAAATTCACGGGTGAATGTCCTGCCTTGGCTGAGCGAGGTTAATTAAAGGCCAAACTATTCTGCTCTGAAAGAAAAAAAAGAAGTAACCGACACAAAGATCATGCTAAGAGCTTGCCACCTGGCAATGCTGGCGTGAACCGCAGTTTTAAGCACTAATGCTGCTGCTATTTTTGGGAGCTGTACGTAAAGTGTGACAAAGGGTAGGCAGGAACTTTGGAGAGACTAGGCTAAGGTAGGTTTTATTTTTTTCTAGGTTTGATGATTGAATTAGGTTTGGTGGTTAGATTAGGTGGTTACATTAGGTTTAGTTGTTAGGTTAGTTTAGAATAGGTTTTATCGATTTTAGGTGGTTGAGTTGAGATTGTCAATTTGGCTAGAATTCATCAAGAAAGGCCTTAGTTCATTGTGAGCTTTTTACTAATAAAGCCATGACCTGGCTCCAGGGACCCTTCACAGTTACAACACTATATGGGACCCATGATCACAACACTGGTTCCCCGGAACCCCACGTAGTAACAAAATAGGAAATACAATTTTAATAAATGCAAGGACAAGAATGGCGCACCATAAGTGAAAAAGCTCCCTCCCTGTATGCATAAGTGATAACAAATTTAACAAATAACATATGTGATAACACAGTGGTGAAAGCATGTAGGATAGGAGACACAGTTAACGAAAGAAAAAAATACATGTAGGTTGAGACCGGATCGATTTGATGGAGGTCATAAAGCTACCGACGTGGCACAGGTGTTAGGTGTTGTTGATTCTCGTTTTCTGTTGGTTGTGAAAGCGGGAGAGGGGAGACTCCTGGAATTATGCATGGTTGATTATTCTCTGACGTGGCTGTTTATAGGTGATACCTCTAGAGGAAATCTCTGATGGCGTTAAATTTGTGGTGATCAGAGCTTGATGGTGTGTCCGTGATGGTGACACTGCGATGATGATTGTGATAGTGGTGTCGTTGCGGTAGTGTTTTTGATGGTGATGGGAATTAAGTTTCTATACTGTGAGCCCCAGCAGTCACAATGGGGCGGTGATGTTTTGATGGTGCAAGTGTATTTTCATGGTGACGCCAGTGCAGTGAACTTGTAGTAATGACGATGAAGTCTAGATATGCCAGTCAAGTGACGTTTTGATGTGTTATTTTGATGGTGATGTGATTTTGATTTCATTTAGTTCGTCAGTTGGAGAAAGTCTTAGACTCGTATGGCCTTGCCTCATAACTTTTTGTACGAGGTTACACACACGCTCGCGAGAGCGCGCACGCACGCACGCACACGCGCACGCACACACACACACACACACACACACACACATACCAGCCTCAGCCAGTTACATACTTATTGAAAAGCACCGATGGAGGATAAATACCTGGGATTGACTATGGGCAGACAGTGACCGCCACGCCCGGGTTTCGAACCGGTGCGGCCGTGGTAACACTAATCGCTATACACCACGGAGGTCCGTGCGTGTGTGTGTGTGTGCGTGTGTTGTGGAGGTATGGGTACTTAAGATTTCAGATTTCCTAATCATGTTCTCAATATCAGTTTGTGTTAATACAGCCATGTATGCCACAAAATCCTATCTTTACTCTCACAAATGCCAAGGTTATTGTTCTGTTTAGGGATAGGGAGGAAATAAATAAAATCCAGCATAAATAAACACCATGACTGATAATTAATTGAATATCAGAAATGTACAAATTACATCCATTTATTGTGAAGAAAATTTTCAAGAGTTTTATCAGTTGTTCTTGAGTTTATTTTGTATTATGTAAGTCAACCTTGTGTCCGGTTGTACTGAAGTCAGGCCATTCGGGAGGTGTCAGGCCAAGGTTAGGTAGAGGGTGGGTCATGCAGACCCCTTGTGCTAACCTGGCCCCCCTGAGTAATTACAAGGTCACTTGACACGATTCATATTTCCTCCGGTTTTGTATACATAAAGTCAATTGCATCAATTTTCTCTAAAAATGTGGTAATACACGAAAGCGCTCAGAATTCTCAACTTTCCCCTTTTCTTGCGTTTTTGCATTTGTTAAGTTAGATGTTTGTTGTGAATTTTGTAATATATATATTACAGCACTGGTGGCTGATTCGAGTGAGAAACTGCAAAAGTTGGTGACTGAGTTTGGAAAAGTGTGTGAAAGGAGAA
>JAYMFT010069125.1:0-14640 GCA_038088735.1 Panulirus argus
ATATATATATATATATATATATAGCGTTAATGAGATGGCCTTGATTAGGGCTTCAGCTGCGCCCGCCGTCTCAACTAAAGAAAAGAAATATTCTACAGCGGTCATAGCGCTATAGCGATCTGATCATGACAGTGTAGTGGTGACGACATAGGTCCTCATAACACCTGCCGTCATGAAAACGAAGCTTCAGTAACAACAGTTCTCGACGATGAACTAGTCACAAAAACACTAATAAGTCAGATGACACTAAAGCAGTCAGTACGGTAGTCCTCATGACGCTGTGTATGACAGGTCTCATGACACTTAGCAGTCATGAGAGCGTAATGTCCACACCAGCGTGGGGGTCATAACACTTCACTAGTCCTGACAACTGTTATCATGAAGCTGGTCATGAAATTATAGCGCCCATGAAAAGCAGTTCTCATGAAAGGGCAGCGTTCATGACAGCTAAATGGTTATGACAGTTATGTCCATGACAGAACAGTGGAGAAAGTTTTAGGTGAAATTTTGATGTCTACAGCACCCTTGGTTTGGAAAAGGTATGTAATAACAGAAATGGATACGCATTTAGGGAGGTTTTGACTATGTGATGTAAATTTACGGCTTGTGAATGGTGTTTAGGACAGCTTCCATTATTGGGAACGGTGTATGTGTTGGAGTTAATAGTGATCGGTGCAAGTTGGTGGGTTGATATGCATGTGGTAGGCAATCTCCCTCCTTGCCTCGCCGTAGCCGTCTAACTTCTACATGGATGGGACATCAAGTGAACTGAGAGCGAGGTAGGATCACACAGCGGTAATGCCTAAACATGGAAAAAACTGAATACGTTAACTTGTTACCGCAGTTCTTGTATGCAGATAACGCTGTGTTGTTATCTTCAATCACTGGAAGAGTCGGAGAGAATGGTGGGTGGGCTCGATGATGTGTTTAGGAGGATACTGAGAGTTACACGAATAAGATTAAGACTATTTTTCATGGAAGGGAAGTCAACCTGTAAGATCCGTTCGCATGGTATAGGAAATGTGGAATAATTCTAAAAACACATTACTCATGATTGAAAATAAAGATATTCCACAAATTACAAAGAGATCTTGCAACATTTCAAAACGATCATGGATGAATAGGAGAATAGAAGGAATAATTGCCAAAAGAAGAAAACATATAAGAAGTTCGGTTCAACGGGAATCGATGAAAATCGCCAAGAGTTAATCAAAATCCAACGAGAGTATAAGAAGGTCATAAGACAGAATAAACGCAAGCAAGAAAAGAGAATTTCCTTGAAAGTTCAGAAGTTCTTCAGATATATAAGACAAAGGAAGTCAGTAAAAGAAGGAATTGGACCATTACCAAACGAACGTTAACACACTATTACGTACGACAAGGAAATGGCTACCATACTAAACTATTCCTTTAACTCCGTATTCACAACTGAAGAAGCATCTCGAATACCGCAATCAAAGGAAATTTTTCAAGGATCTGATGAAGAAGAGTTGAAGGTTAGATAAATAAAGAGCTCTGAAATACTTGAATACCTGGACCAGCTAAATCCAAACAAATCCAAAGGCCCACATAACTTAGCTCCAAGATTTTTAAAAGAGGTCAGGAGACAGCTGATATACCCCATATCAAATATATTCAACAAATCTCTATCGGATGGTCAGGTGCCAACTGACTGGAAACTAGCAAATTTTACTCCTATATATAAAAAATCCTATATATAAAAAAGGAAACAAAAAGTGTGCCTTGAACTATTGCCCAATTAGCCTTACGTCAGTGTTAGGTAAAATAATGGAAAAAATAGTACGAAATAAAGTTGTCACCTTTCTAGAGGATCACAAAATTATATTGGACAATCAACACGGTTTTCGCAATAGAAGATCCTGCCTGACAAATTTGCTAGAATTCTTTAATGATATTTATCAGAACTGGGACGAAAAAGTACCGTCTGATGTAGAATATTTAGATTTCCAAAAGGCTTTCGATAAAGTACCTCACAAGAGAATTTTACATAAACTCAGTGCACATGGATGAGAGACTGGCTTACCGGAAGAAAGCAGCTTTGTAGTATTAAACGGCGAAGACTCAGATTGGCTCGATGTAACGAGTGGCTTGCCACAGGGGTCGGTCCTATGCCCCATCCTTTTCATAATATACATTGATGACCTAGAACTTGGTCTCATATCTAAGATCTCCAAATTTATTGACGGTACTAAACTAGGAGGTAGAGCTGTAAACAGGCGGGACTGCGAAATGATTCAAAGAGATCATAACTTACTAGCAGAGTGGTTAGACAGATGGTAAATGAAGTTTAATGTAGACAAGTGTAAAGTTATACACTTTGGAGCAAGAATGTACGTTACGACTACAAACTAATCGGAAACTCTCTAGCTAAAGTAAATGAAGAAAAGGACCTTGGTGTTGTAATTAGCAACAAATGAAGTACACTAAACAGTGTCAAGCAGCAAGTAAAAAAGGCAACCAAATGTTAGTTTTCATCGCCAGGAACATAGATTACAAGACACCAGAAACAATTCTCACACTTTATAATTCTCTAGTAAGACCACACCTTGAATATGCATTCCAGTTTTGGTCCCTGAACTATAAAAAAGATGAGGAAAAATTAGAGCAAGTACAAAGACATGCAACAAAATTGATCCCATCCCTTAGAAATCTGGCATGCAAAGAGAGGCTAAAACGTTTGGATCTCTTATCCCTTAAAAAACGTAGACTTCACGGCGACTTAATACAAGTGTTCAAAGTTCTGAACAAGTTTGATAACGTAAATCACAAACATCTTTTCAAAGTACAAGAAAATATGGCTACCAGGACAAATGGAATAAAACCCAAAGCTAAAAGATGTAGTACAGACGTGGGGAAAAAACTTCTTTTCCTGTAGGTATGTTGAGCACTGGAATAAGTTACCTTCAGATTTAGTGAATGCTAAGACTATAAGTACCTTCAAAAATCATGTAGACAAATACTTTATAAATTCAGGTATACTCTGAAAAAAACATCAGAAATAAACTGTATAAACCACAGTGGTAACTGGGGCAGTAGAAGGATAATGTGCAGCAATGGGGAGTCAGTGATAGCTTAAAAATATTGCAGAGCGGAATTACATTTTCTTGTCAAGTTAAACTTTTTCTTTTCTTAAACAGACAACTCAGTCGTGGGCCAATCAGGCCTCCTGTTGTCTGTCTTTCTCGTGTAAACATGTAAAGATATCTTCAATTACTCCTGGCTGCACAAAAAAAATCCCTAACGTCTGGAAAGTTGCCAATGCTATACCAATCCCAAAGGCCTCCAAACCACCCAACTCCCTCTCATTTTACCCTTCTATCCTTAATAGCCAAACTCTGTGGAAAATTGATCTAAATCAAAATCAAACAAAACATTTTATGACCACACTGCACATGAGCTCCCACAATATATCTAAGATGGATTCAGCCAAACACAACTCACATCCTGCATGGTATTAATGGCATTTAACATTAAAAAGGCATTTTACATTGTCCCCGACACATCCTCACACAAAAAGACTACTTGACACCATCCACAACAATGACAAAATTGACTGGCTAATTTCATAGCTGGCTACCATACCAGAGTTACTCACCTAGTTTGTCTTCCACCCTCTCAAGAGCAAACCATACAAAATAGTGTACTTAGAACAATCACTGGCTGCTTAGCATCCACAAACTCTCAACACCTTTACAATGAAACAAAGATCTACCTAATACAAACCCACCTCAACATGCTCACCACTCGGTAACATGCATCAACATTAAACCCCTCCCATCCAACTGTGTTATAACTCAACACCTAACCCAATTAGAAATAAAAAGCTTACCCTGCTTCACAGTTCATTAACCTCTGCTCACATACCCCTCCCACCCCCAACAAACAGAACACTGACAGAACACATACACGATGAAATAACCAGGTAAGCACTTAACTGACCTCCCAACTCATTCTGAAACTCCATCCTACCAGACATGTGCCTATCAGAAACCACACTCCCCAAACATGCTCAAGTCACACTCTCCCACTTGCACTCTAGACATCACCCATTACAACAGCACTACAAACACTTTTTAAAATATTTCAAGACCCTTCATGTCCACTACCTTAAAGAAAGGCACTGAACACTTACTACTCAATTGCCCTGCACTCTCTGCACATAAATACACACACAACATTACAACTCTTCATTACCTATGGTCCCTACCAGTGCTGCAAGAGCCTCATAAAGATGGAAGGGACTCCTAAGGCAGGAAGATGTAAGGTATGTATATTATTTATTATCACCCCAGGACCTTTCCCTGTCCTGGAAGTAGAGCAGCTCAAGGGTTCACTACACATTTACACCATACTTTCCTGCTTGTTCTTCCCCGTTGATGGTAAATATAGCTTTTACATCCTTTTCTTTTAAGCTTTATATTCCTTTTCTTTATCTTCTGATACATTTGGAACATTATATATGTTTTTGTTGTGCTTTCATTTTCTTTGAGTTTTGATAAAAATTGCACATGAGAGCTCTAAGGGCTTGTACCTAAATGCACATGGGAAGGGTTAAAGCCAACTGAATAACCACAGTTCAAAAACACAGTTAATGTAAACTTTCTGTATTGTATTACTCAGGTCTGGATATACAGCAGATTTACCCCACAGATAATTCCATACCTGTGCAGCTTATGCACTTCTACAAAATGCCATCTTGAAGGTTTTCCATGATTGTTCCTTTAGCTTAAATGAGTTTTTAATCTTTGACACATGTTGCAATGCTCCTTTCCCTTCTTGTTTTATTACTTCAGAATCTTCTTTGGAAGTGCCTTTCAAGAAACCTTCTCCCAGAGCTTCAGAAATGACTGACCTAACCCTAAAGTAATTCAGTTTTGGAAAACATTCTTTATTATATATCACCATATATGTCCGGTAAAGTCTCTTCTGAACTCCTTAGACCTGATGATGGACTCTCCAGGAGACCATGTGTTTATATTCTTGGGTCCATTTCACCTTTTGTTGGTGAGGCACAAGGCTGATTGCATCAGTCTCACCAGAAGTCGGAGCCAAGGTTCACAATCTCTGAATGGTTGCCTCGGTGAGGCATGGGCAGCAGAGGACTGTGGAATTCCTCCCAAGTCTTTTGTATGACTGTATATTTGTATGGAACTCCTTGATGCCCTCTGTGGCCTTGGCTTTGGTGCTACCCTCAGAAACTCCTTTTTTTTTAGCATGGCTATAGCCATTAATTGTTTTTTAGGAGGCCATGGCTTCAACAAAACAAATTAGTGAAAGCATTGTGGTTACCATACAAATACAAACTTAGGAGTAACCAATTCATGTAGATATTCAAGGTGAATATTACAACATATGTACATAACTTCAGCTGTAAATTATTTACACAGAACAGTGGGACATTAAGCAAGGGAAAATAGTTATGATGTCCCCCCCCCCAACACTCTCTCTCTCTCTCTCTCTCTCTCTCTCTCTCTCTCTCTCTCTCTCTCTATCCCCCCACCTATGCCGAGAACTCTTACATAACTAAATTGTAAGGGTAGGGTTTTCCTATATTCCTCCATCCTTCTTGTGAAAATGCTTCCACAGTCCACAGAGTGACATCTCTTTGTTAAAAACTATGAGTTTTGAACAGATGAAATAACATTTTCTTTACTGAGGTTGGAGTACTGTGAACATATTTTCTTTCCATTTCTTCCTTCTTCTCGCCCTTCTGAAACCTCTCCTCTTTCACAGCACACTTTTTTAGTTGTCCAGGACCAGAAACATAAGTGAATAAGAGGTTGTGCACTGCTTTCTACATTTGCTACCTTGTGTTCACTGGTGACCATAGAATATGTAGAGATGGAGTGGTAGAAGGATAGGAGTTCTGTGGACGATGACTGTGACCTACATAATGGATACATGGGAGTCAAATAAGAGATAATATTCCAGAGAAAGTAAATAAGCCTATATTTCGTGAATGTTGACATGTTTCTCACAGTCCACAGAGCAACACCCTCAGCAAGGAAAGAAATTCTTTTAGGTGTTCAAAAATATTTTAAGTATATTTTTAATTTCTGCCTTACCTCCTCAGAGGTATTCCATCTTTAATCTAGACTCTTACTAAAAGCATCACATAGTTCAGCTAAATTTGTTGTAACATAAATATTATTAAAGAAAAGTCATAATAACATTTATCATTTTTAAGAAAAATTGGTAGTGGATGGTACAATTAACTTCAGGAAATATGTGTTGATTATCTTATTCTCAAAAAGAAATCATGTTATTGTTTTGACAAATTTCCACACTACTTAGCTACTTCTTTTGTTATCTACACCTGGGCAAGTGGAGGAATACAGAAATCACACATATTTGGTATGCATCATCTTTGTAACCACTGCCTATTTGTGTGAAATTTTTTACATATGAACTTACTCAGAGGTATAATTAGAGTTGCTCTGTATTGTTTTAAAATGACAGTTTTTTTTAATGAGTTGGGAGATATGCCATCTTTGACAGCTTTTGTTGAAATGTATAGGATATCTCAAGATTCCAGACTTAAAAGCAAACTTCCCCATATGCCTTTAGATCAAGAATTGTTCAAAGTGCATGTCATAAAGTTATTGAAGTTGTATGCATATACCCATTAGCCCATATTCATAGTTATCCATATGCAGTTTCATGAAGTACAATTTGAACATTTGGTGAACTATAGGTAAATGGTGAATTTTGCCACCGAGTCCTGACTTTTGAGACACCCTGTAGACAAAATGGCACTTGTCCTATATCATGGTACACTGACACCTTGCTTCTTCTTGCAGTATGTTCAACCACTTTTCACCTATAGTTTGGCAATGCTGTTGTGTTGCCTGGTGATTGTAGGCCACGTGTTCATCACTACCAGTACTCAACTTGTCGCACTTACTACAACCTTTGGTTACCTCTATGGTGGCCAAAATGTCCTTATTGCTGTCACCCCATCCTTGTTATTTGGCAGGGATAAGTTGCCAACAGTATTTGGACATATTCTCTTCCTTGGGGGCATAGGGGCTCTCATCGGTGCACCCATTGCTGGTAGGTGGTGGTCAAGGAACTAAGGTATCCCTTTATCTCTCTTTTATTCATCTTATGTAAGACTCATATTAACCAAACTGCTTCGACAAATACTTACCTGCTTTCTTCTCCATTATCTGTTTAGTAATATGATCCAACTGCCTACTTGGAATTATTTTAAATATTTAACTTTATGCTCAAAAAAGACCATGAAGATGGCATGATTTTATCTCATTTACACCATGGAATGCTTAGATTTAAAAGATCATGAAAATGGCATTATTTTATCTCATTTATACCATGGAATGCTTAGATTTAAGAGATCATGAAAATGGCATTATTTTATCTCATTTACACTATGGAATGCATAGATTTCATTTCTCATCCAAAACATAAAAACCAATTGTGATATATCAGTTTTTTATATTGCCACGTAGTAAAGTGGGCCACTTACATTTAAGGAAAAAGAGGAAGAGATCCCAGACATGGAAAATGGTTCACCCTAAAGCCTACTTGACAGGCACCTTCTTCAGGAGGAAGCATTACCACACAAGGGTTCACGAATAACTACACGAAGTGGGGTTTTAACCTTCCCATTTATTAAATAATTATTTAACTCCTTCCATGCATCACCTTTACATCCTTTGATATTAATATCACTGACCTGTCTATGTACACACACACACTTATGCATTGTCCATGTATATACTTTGATTATCTGAATATATCTGTGTATTTGAATTTGTCATCTTCATTTTCCAGGATCCATTGCAGACACCACGGGTGACTACGATGGTGTCATTTGGTTCTCAGTGGCCAGTCTTTCTTCAGGTACCTTTCTAATGTTCATGTGCTACCTTCTTAACTGCAAGAAGGTTCGTCATCAGCAGGAAGTAAATGTCTAAGGCTTAGGACAACTTAAGTCACATTCAGACCTTCCAAAGAAATAGGTAGTAAAAGTGTGCAAGTGTACACATATACTTTGAAGGTTAATACATTATTTAGTGGCTAATTGAGTATGACTGTGATAATTTTATGCCCATGAAGTAAAAGTGAGGACCCAGATTTTTAGATTTATAACCACAGGAAAACTTTAGCTTTCTTTAAAACCTGTTCCTCTTAATACTAAGTTGCAGGTGAAAAGCCTTTTACAAAATCAGCCTCTCATTCCAAAGTAAGAAAGAGTATATTCAAAGTAATGTGTCTTTATATTTATATACTTTTTTCTTTTTGCTTTCATTTGCATAAACTCACAGACTCCATAAAGTCTATAAAAAGAATAAAGTGGGTAACTTTAATTCCAGTTTGCCTTTCCCAATGACACAAGATTTTCAGTCTTTTCTTTCTTATATTATACTGTGAAAACAACTGTTTGACCCTTGTATTAGCCTTTTGGTAAAGAGCATGTGCAGAATACTTTGCTGATGTTTTGAGTGTTGCTATATAGTTTCTTCAAATATAGTAATTAGTCATACTTTCACTAGGTGTCTGGGAAAGGTTCATTATGTACTTGATTGATCCAAGTTAGGAAGATTGCTGAACTTATGAATGAAGTAGGAGCCGAGTTAATTGGAAAAACACATTATAATTCACATTTCTTTTGCAGATTTTTTTAACTTTTAATAGTCATATATAAAAAGATGAAAGATACTGCCTTCATAGAGTTAATAGAGTAGAAGTAGAACTATAGAATATAGCTAAATACGTGTTTTGATGAAGAACAGAAAACTTTTCTTTGAGTTTGTGGATGGTTACTCTATGGAGTGTGAAGAGTTCGCTATACAAGGACAGCCTGGATGAACTCTCTTGAGACTTTAAAGTGAACCTGCTGAAGCTACTCTCAGATTTTATTATTATTATATAACCTCATGATCCCTATTAAAGGGTTTCTGCAGTATTGAAGCTACACTTTACATAGAAGCAGGGAAATAATGGGTTTGTTTGGAACAAGAATGTCCTCAAATGGGACTCTACCCTTCTATGTCCATTGACAGAATGATTCAGTCTTGCTAAAGGCAACTTTTCACTTGCAGCTATGTTTGGCAACACCAGACCCCAGAAAGTCCAGTTTATATATCTTCCCCATATTATTCTTTATCCTTGAAGTAGACCAAGTGCATTCAGGGTAGTACCTTTCATGAGAATTAATTTTTCTTAACTACAGTCTCCTTTCCCCTCCCCATGGGCTGCTAAAGGGCATGGTAGCACATTTCTCTGGAAAAAGTTTCTGCCTTCTCCCTCCCCAGCTTGTCATGCCTTGACAACCAGTCCAAAATGAGGTGACTGTGATTGGACTTGTATGAGATTTTTCTTTATTATTTTAAGTCAAGAATATGGGAAGATGCAGTCAGAGCAGATACTCATGATTAATGCTTACTTAGCTATCCTAGTTGTCAGATTACTGGACATCCCCACAATTTGTAATGCTGTTGAAGGGTTAGGATCTTTGTTCAAAACCACATCAATGACATATGTTGAAGTTTCTAAAACGAGTTACAGGTTTCCTAGACTCTGCATATCATAGGCCATACCCTTTTCATGTTTGCAAGCATTTGCCATTTTAAGTAAAAACTGATGATTGTTGATATGAAGTAAGGATATACAGTATTTACATTGCAATGAATACAGTTTGACAAAACTAAGAGTTCAGTTCAACCTTTGCTATATTTCACACCAAAATGAACTGATTCATTGAGTGAACAGTGGTTAGTTTCTATCTTGCCACATTCAAAAATGGCAGTGGAAAGATTAAGAACCCCAGATTTTAATTTTCTGAGATATTGAGCTCTGAGGTGAGCACTAAGTCTGGATGACTTTTTTAAGAGGTATGCTCATATTTAGACTTAAGAGACTGAATTATGCCCTCAAATGTTCAGCTGAATGGGCAAGAATGAAGATTTGCTCTGGCTGATTGTCAACATCAGACCTGACAGGTCTTTCATGTAAAAATGTAGATCCTCTAACAGGATCATTTGATGGGGAAACACTTATGAGGTTCACATAAGTAAAGTTTTGTCATCCTCCTTGCTGTAAGAATTCCTTTGAAGTTATCAGCACTCTGGATAATGTCAAAGGAACCTCAGGAATATCAAGGGGCATTCAGATGCAAATTGAAATTTCACACATGGGAGAAGCAAAAATCCATCTGAAGTTTCAGTGAATGGGAGTGTGGAAATAAACTTACTGAAGTTTTATGGAACCCACACTAGATGAAGGATACATCTTGCTTTAGATACCAGTATCTAAATATTGAATTTCAGGAACACCTTCAGATTTTTTTTTCCTTTTGTCAAAATTCTATAAACCTAAACTGTTCCCTTTTAATAAGCAATGGTGAGGGAATGTGGATCAGTAGACACATATATTTCACCAGTTTACCCTCAGTAATTAGGATTTCTTTTAGATCTGCTAAGCATGTGACAAAGCCTTTGCATGGCTTCTCTCTCTCTCTCTCTCTCTCTCTCTCTCTCTCTGTTTCTTAAATTTTTCTGCCATTACCTCTTCCCTAATGTTGTTCTACAAATGTTGTGTGTATGTTGATGATGCAAAAGTTTTTAAGTCAGTCATTCAGGAATTGGTAAACTGCTGAAGCAGTGATATAATTCTTCTCAGAAAGAGTGAAAAAATAAGGCTGCAACATCCTTTGAGTATGAGGAAGTGAAAAGCAAGTTCAGATAAAGTCCCTACAAGTTTGTAAGTATCAGATATGTAACTTAATCATATGTACACTGCTCTGAACTACTGGGTAAGAGCAAATGTAGTAGCATCAGTAGCAAAGGCTGGTGTACAAAAGAACAGAAGAGGGTGGCCATTTTGCAAGTAAAATGCTTGTAGACAATATGTGGTGTGCAGTGATTTATTGTGTAAGGAAGAACAGCATAAGACAGAGGTGTGGTAACATGTGTATTATGACTAGGGTGTGCTGAAATGATTCAGATGTGGAAAAGATGAGCAAAGAAGGATCTACATATCAAAAGTGGAGGGAGAATGGTGAAGGGGAAAACCAAGAGGGAGACAGAAGGATATAAGCTTAGGGATACAGGGGTTTGAACATTTGGGAAGGGGAGAGGCATGCATGGGACACAATGATTTAGAATGGTGTGTTTTATTGGAAGTGCTGTGCTGTGGTGTCAGTTAGCTGAACCAAGACATAAACAGTCGAGATAAATCATGGAATAATAGGTGAGATTTGGCTATGGATAATGTGATCTGGTTTCAGCACATTACACATGACATTAGACAGTGGATGTGTGCAAGTAAGGCCATTGTTCATCTGTTCCTGATGTTACCTTGCACTGGCAGGAGATATAGTTCTATATAAAAAACAGAATGAACACTTTTAAATATTAAACTGTAATCTATATTACATAAAAAACAAACAAGTGGAAAAAGGCAGCAGAGTCTCACCTGGGCAGGAGTGGAGGGGTCCCTGGTACATGTTGGAATGGGAGGAGGGAGGCCCCAGAAATATCTTATATACATGTAAGTGAAGTAAAAAATCACTTTACAGTTTAAATTTGAAGAGTTTAGGACAGATCACAAAGGGATTATCAATAGTTTTGTTTTTTATACCTAAATGCTTCTCCTGCCTTTATGAAGTAGCATCAGGAAAAAATTAACAATGGCTTCATTTGCATACATCTGCTCCCTCACTTTAGAATGATAAATTAAACATGAATAAAGAGACACAATAAAAAACAAAGACAAATGAGAGGAAGATGGTATCTAGGCAGTGGCCATTACGATGAAAGAGGAAACATTTATTTTATAGGCCATAGGATTGAAAAGAAGAAAAATTTGTTCTAAGCTTGTTAGAAAGTAAGGAAAAGAATCAGTAAAAGTCTGTCAGATAAAGGATGGTGGGTAATGAGAGCTAACATAAAGTAACAAACACTTGGAAGCAAGTTTACATCCTTGATGGGCCTCTACATACTTTTGAAAAAATAAACATTTTATGCTTGTCTAAGGGTGATGAAAAACAAGAAAAGCTTGTTTCATTACAATTGTCAACAGAACTGTAAATAAAACCTGGTAAAAAGTGAGTGTTAAGATAAAGAAACAAACCTGGTAAAAAGTGAGTGTTAAGATAAAGAAACAAACAAAGGAGAAAGGCAGCACTCAGGTCTCAGGCCTTTCCTGAGTAGAGTGTAGGCCCAACAACTAACTGCTGCCTTTCTCTCATTTGTTGATTTTTGCTCTCATTTTTCATCATGTTTTATCAATTATTCTGTTAGTATTAAGTTTTATCAATTATTCTGTTAGTATTAAGTTTTATCAATTATTCTGTTAGTATTAACAGTCTGAGAGATATTTAACTGTATTTTCATCAACTCTAGACAAGGGTAAAATGTTTATTTTTACAATTATATGGGGAGGCCCATCACTTGGCTGCAGCCATTTTCTCATTGTTCACATTTTATTATCCAATCAATATTGGTCATCTGTCATGTTTTTAATATTTTTTCCTCTCTCTCTCTCAAACAAATTTAGAACATATGTTTATTCTTTTCAAATGTATGTTAGTTATGCCAACCACATAAGTTTGAATCCTTACTCTGTAAAACTGAATGTTGGAGTTTTGGTTTATAAAATATCAAATGTATTTGTGCAAATTTGGCCGAAGTGAATTCTGTATAAGTAAGGAACAAGACTCCTTAAGAAAATCTATGAACCTGGGAGGGGGAGAGGGAGATGATGTGGCAGATGAAGTGGGAGAAATGCCACTTTACTGAATAATCATCGAGGAGTTGCCTTTTGTTTATGAAAAATTATCCAAGAAAAGCTTGTCCAGTGTACTCAGAGCAGTTTCTAGGGTGATCATTTGCATTACAGGGAAAATGTGCTGCAGAAACCCCTCATCAAAACTATATGATTCTACTAAAGCTAGATAAAATCTTCCATTCCTTTTAGCTCTGTTAGTAGACTTTAAGAAGTAGTATATGAATTAAACATTAAACACCCATAATTTAACAGACTTCACAAAGCTGGAATTTGATGCATAAGAGATTATGTTTTTGAAATATATGAAAGAAAAAAATGTAAAACAGATATTTTGCTCAAATTAGTAACCAGTAGCTTGCACCATGTAACTCTAAAGAATAAAGAATACAATTTATTGTTTTGCATCATAAAATGATCTGGTATATTGAACATTTTCTGCACTGAAAGTTTTGACAATTGGATTCCATATTGTTTATATTTTCAGTAGAGCAGAAACTATGCCATATATGGCAGTGGTCCATAACTAAACTTCTGGGTATGAAAAGATTAGGCATATAGGTATGTATGAGGTGCTATATAGTTTATGTGTCATCCAGCGTTGGATCTTCATACATTCTCATTACTTTGGAAAAGGTTTGAGTGAATCTGAAAAATATAATTTGATCACATGAAGAACATGTTACAATACTCAGTAAATTTCTTGAACTGTTGCAAGAACTTTGGGGTTGTTTTCCATGTGATCAATAATATATTTTTCAGACCAAAAAAAATGCATTAACATATATATTGCTACAAGGGATGATGTATAGCCTGTCAGGATTCACAAGCTCTTGTAATACACAGGGCACATACTCTGTAAATAGTTAAATAATATACATCTGTTTAGATAGTCATATGTACATAAAAAGGCATTAATGATGATCATATCAGTAACCATATTCAAATCTCAATAACTATAAGGAACTTTTGGATTGTTAGTTGCTGTTGCTTCACTGATGCTGTGTGCTCAAGCTCAAGAGAATTTTATGAGCGTTTGTCTTCTTACAGATCCCACCTGCTAGATCTCATTATATACAATACATTTTTAGAACGCTGAGTACCAGTGTGATGGGAAAAGTTAATAAGATTTTCAAGTTGTTTATTCTGAAGATTCAAAAGGTTACTCAAATAGAGGCTGCTACAGTTCATGTGAAATTACTATTAGGCAGAGAGAATGTTATGTATCATATTGGGTATAAAACATATGAAAAAATAACCTGCTTCACAGTACCTTATGATCTTCCTCCATTATAATAATAATGAAAACATTTACATATGTATCATATCCAAGTACTTTATCATTGTCTTATTACTTAACTAAGAGCTTGCAGATTTATGCTATGCATGGGCCACATAGTGAGAATGCATGTGGTCTTAAAATTATCTTTAACACCTGAAGAAGGTGTTCAAGATGTATTGGTAGGTGGATGTAGCTTGAGGTTGATGGCCTTAATGACCCTGGCAGCTGAGAGGCCTAAAGCCCCCACAACCAACCAACTAACTTTATGCCATGACTAGGAACTTCCAGCTACAACCCCTGTGATTACTTTTGTACCTGCATGTTCATCCTCAGACCTTGGTTGGTAAAGCCAAGTGATTTTTAACAATTAATGGCATTTTACAGTGGTAAAGAATCTCAGGTAATTTCTTTTTTGTGTGTGTTATATTGTTTACCATGTATCACTTAAAATTCTCAGTCAGAAATAATCACATTGTTTCCATGGTCACCCCATGATCACTTGTCTAATCTAATTATATATATATATATATATATATATATATATATATATATATATATATATGTGTGTGTGTGTGTGTGTGTGTGTG